>JAQZBX010022321.1:0-31644 GCA_029593785.1 Cabassous unicinctus
TGCCATTTCAAATCTGCTCTTATATGCCTCTAATGTATTTTTAATCTCATCCATTGTGTCTTTCTACTTTTCTTTTAAAACTTTAAATTTTTATTAATGCTCACAATGTGTCTCCTTAATGTCTTTTATCTATTTAGCCATATTTTCCATCAATTCCTTGAATTGATTTAGGAGATTTGTGTGAACAACACTGATTAGTTATTTTAAATCCTGTATGTCATCAGGATTTTAAATTTGCTCCTTTAACTGGGCCATCTCTTCCTATTTCTTAGTATGGCTTGTAATTTTTGGTGATGTCTAGGCATCTGTTTATGTTGGTGAGTTTACTCTGATGGCCAATTTCTCTTTCCAGTTCTACAGTTAAGTGTTTATGTTTCACAGCTTTTCTTTGCTTTTTGGTTCAACATATTCTGAATTTTAAAATTGCCTTAAGTTATCAAAAAAGGGCCAGGGATGACAAATGGGGCACCAACCAGATCCAACAGGGCCTGGAGAGATGAAAAAAATCTTTTTTTTCCTCTTCAATTTTCTGACCTGCCAGCAGATGGTACTCTTTGGCAAACCTCTCCACAGAGGTGATCTTCCAAACTCTACTGGCTGGTGTCTCAGGGCCAGTTAGAACCACAGTTCAATGCTGGGCCCTGCTGTTTAAACTCTCTCACTGAAGAAAAATCACACTCAACCATCTACCATAACCTCCCTCTTCCCAGATAGGAAGACATTGTCTCCCCTCTCAGTTGGCCACCATAAGACCTGGGTTTTACAGAGACTGTCCACTTTGAAGGTAGAGGATGGGTGCCATTCCCAGCTGAAGGACCAGTAACTCACAGTTTTCATTTCATTCATTTCAACTCTGTCCCCACTCCTTCTTGGATAATGCTTGCGGCACTCTCCTGGTCTGCAGATACCCAAAACAGCTCCTTTGGACAGCTTCTACCCTTCTGCTGTTTTTGTAAGTGAGGAGATACCTGTCGTCCTACACCAATGCCATATTCCCAGAATCCCTCTGATTGAGCTT
This sequence comes from Cabassous unicinctus, assembly GCA_029593785.1. Lineage (NCBI taxonomy): Eukaryota > Metazoa > Chordata > Mammalia > Cingulata > Chlamyphoridae > Cabassous > Cabassous unicinctus. The sequence goes on from JAQZBX010022321.1 coordinate 1,019, forward strand.
TTTAATTGTATTCATTTGTCATACTGGAAAAGTCAAAAAAGAAAAATTAAAGGGGCAAAGAAATAATGTTTTGAATAAACTATGAATGTAAAAGTGCAATAACTATTGACATAGAATGCCTACAAATTTAATAATGAAATACTGTCAGGAATTTGATGACATAAAATTGTAAACTTAGATGAAATGAACAACTTCTTAAAAATATTTAATGCATCTGAATTTGCTCACAAAGACAGCATGCCTGGATAGATCTCTTGTTATTAAGAGAATTATTTCAGTAAATAAAAACTGTCTATCATGAAAACTTCTCACCCACATTGATTTTATAGTTGCATCCTTGCAAAATTTAAATAGAGTATTTCAATCTTAAATAACTTTACCAAAGTATAGAAAAAGGAGTACTATTTTGCTTATTGTATGATGCCAATAAAACTTTTTTTTCAACAACTCTACATATTTTAATAAACACTTTTTCAAAACATTCTTCCATTCAACAAATCCTGGCTGCATGTTCACCAGGTACGATGCATTCTGCTGAGTACTGGATGGTGATGATGAAAATCATCAAAATGGAGATACTTCTGAGTGTTGAGAGTACTAAAAATAAATAATATATATATTTAAAATTTTGGCTACACATTGTTTTATAGTGTTAAATAACTATAAAAACTTCATTAAAAACTATTTTCAGTAAAATTCTAATAATACTTTCTTAAAAAATAAATAACCCAGGGCCCATGCTAAAAGAAACAGGACACCAGTCTGTCACAAACCAGAACAACGTTCACCCTAGACCTTGGGAATATGGGAGCAGGAATAAGACAAAGGTGATGTACACCCTTACTGACTAGGGAAACACTCAAATGATTTTCATTTCAACCAGAATTTTTGGACAAATGAAATCTAGATCTAGCTCTATTCCTGCCCCCATACATTTATGTTTGACTGTGGATGTTGGCTTTTTGTTGTTGTTGTTGTTTTTTACTATAATGTAGAGATTACAAGCACCAGCTCTGGAGTCAGATTGCCTGGATTTAATCTTGGTTCCAGAATTTACTATCTTTGTGGCCTTGGGAAAGTTACCTAACATCTCAGAGGTTCACTTTCTTCATATGGAAAATAAGAACTCATAATCATATATGTCTCCTAAGGTTGTTCAGAGGAGTAAATGAGTGAATACGGGAATACACATGAAGTGTCTGGAACAGTGCCTGGCACATTGGGCTTAGCTGGACTTGACAGTTAATTGCTATTGGTGTGTACTGTGCACCAGATGTTTTTGAGTATAAGGAGAGATGGTTCATGGATATAACTCAAGGTTTGTCAAGGTTTCCTAGTGCAGTTTTTTAAAACTTTAAGTAGAGGTAAAGAACAAGTAGGTGGCAGTTTCATATAAAAATCCAGAATACAGAGTCTTCTAGAAAAATCAGAATGCTCCTGAGCAGAAGATAACCAGCTCCCACAGCAGAATTCAATTGTCCAATCCCAAACACTCCCCATGACTTCACTTGCCATTTGTAATTTTTTAATTTTCTTACCCAACAACTTCATTGATCCATATTGATTAGCCCGCCTTCCTGCTCATTTGTACTTGCAGCCTTGGTATGCAGTGAAGAAGGAAATAAACATGGTTCCAACCCCTGTAGGGCTTATGGGCTGCTGCCCCAGATTAGAATCAGATGAATTTTTCTCTAAGGAGGCCCTATATCCACAGAACCCTGTAAAATCTTGCTAGGTTATAGAAAGAGTTATCCACAACCTTGCTACTGCAAGTGCAGTCACCCGGGGTTCACCAGAAAGGAAGAACTTTAGGCCCTCCCCGAGAACTACTGAAAGGAAATATGCATTTTAACATCTCCAGATGAGCTCATGAAAGTCTGAAAAGCCCTGATCTAGACCTAGGAGCTCTCCCTGGGGTAGATGAGCTGTTGACCTTGCTGAAGCTATAGAGGGACCTCCTGCTGGCACTTGCAGGTAAGAGCTGTAATTGGTAGATCTCTGGCTGTTGTTACTGCCACTGCAGTTACTCAGTTGCAAGGTGTCTGGCAAGACCTTTGAGATGAAGTCGAGATTGGATGTAGTGGGGTGGAATTAGGGTGGGTACATGCTCCTGGAGGGCAGCTGGACCCCCTGGATCCCAAGGTAGTGGCTGCCAAGGAGAGCTGGCTGAGGTATCCTGCTGCTACTGACACTTAAGGTACTGAGGCTGCTGAAGAAGGTGTTGAAGCAAGGGGTGGAGGTAAGCATGGTTCCTCCTGGAGATGAGGCGGTACTCTTGGTGCACTCAGGAGGTTCTGGAGCATGGGGAGGCCACAGCAAAGAGGAAGGGCTGGCTTCTGGCTTAGATGTCCCTGTGACCACTGAGGAGTTGTTGCTGGCACAGGAACTGCGCTTTTGCTTCCTGCGGAAGTTCCCATTGTGAAACATTTTTTTCGTAGGTCGATCCAGTAATTTCTTTTCCTTGGGTGCCCTCCTGGCAGGCTCTTGAAGAGTGACACGTTGTGGCAGATGAGGTACTGCCAGCCGGCCTCACTGCGCTGGTGGAGAGGGAAGCTGCTGGCCAGGAACTGGTAGATGCCGGTGAGCTTGCTTTAGACTCTGGACCATCGTGGCGATGAGCACCAAGCAAAAGTAGGGCAGGGTGCAGCGTCTTCACCAGGTCCCCTCGGCGGGCCACCGACAGCCAGCTCAGCTCGCTGGACACCCGGAGGCGGTCGAGGCTGATGCCAACTACGCAAAGGGCCGCTGCGCGTAGCTGAAGGTGGGGGTGGCAGTCGGCGACTGCAGGAAGAACCAGGAAGCGCTAGAGGAAACTGAGGCGACGGGGAGCCCAGATAGACCGCAGCAGCAGAGGCGGCAGGTGAATGGGGAGCGGGAGGATTCAGCCACAGGACGCGAGGCGGCGCAGCATTGTCCGCCCCCCGAATAAGTTTCCCTGGAACGCGGGGCACGCCCGGGGCAGCAGCCGCGGCCGGGCCGGCTGGGTTAAGAATACAGACCGAAGGTTATTTCCGCAGCAGGGACCATTTCGAGGGCCATCGGTGGGCTCAACGCTGCCGGGGCCAGGGGTGGTCCCATTTCGGCCCTCCCTGTGTGCCAGGTGCTCGAGTCGGTGGTCCGGTGGGTGCGCCCAGTGTAACTATTTGATAACCGACCGCACAATTACAGAATATGAAATATAGACGACAGGTCTGGTTTTCACAGAAACAAAATTTAATGTATTGCATAACTTCTGAGTGGGTTGGTCAGGAGGAGGGAGGAGACAGAAGTTAGGGGTAATTTTGAGTAAGTAGGTTGGGTAGTAGGGTCATGTGATTTTGTACTAAGTTTAAAAACAAGTGAACAAATCAAAATAAATGCATAAAAGTAATATATATGTGCCTGAGTGATAAATGTGTGTATTGAAGAAGGAATTCAGAATAATCCAAATTCTATGCCTCTGAAGCTTTAAAGGGGAAAAAGGTAAAAAGACAGGAATTAATGAGGTAGAAAAGGATGGAAAGAGGAGGAAGTGTAAAAGTTTGGAATTACCGTGAGGTAAATGATTTAAATAAAATCAGGAAACATTGAAGATTTTCAACATTACAGGAATTAAACTATGGCATACGTCCTTGATAAAATAAAATAGAAGCTAAAAAAATGTTTTGGAAATTGGAAAATATTTACTGTGTTGTAGATAAGATGATAGAAACAAATCTGTCTAGAAATTATAATCACAACTATATATAAGAATCCATGTTAAAGGTATTTCCAGTAGAAAAATTGGAATGAAATATACCTAAAACTTAGTAGTGGTGTTCATTGGGTAGGAGACCTATTTCTCTGTGTTTTTCATAACTTCTCATTTTAAACTATTTAAAGAAATATTGGTAATTTACATGAATCAATCATATTTTCTGATTTAAAAGTTGTTATAATAAGGGGGAAAGTAATTTTAAATACCAATATCCTTAAAATATTTTCAATCATTTGGGCTGTAATATGAAGAAAATATAAATAGGTGCTGACTTGCTTTATAGTTCCATATATTGTAAAATAAGAGGAAAACATAAATAAAGTAGTTGTGAATCTTCATAAACTGTAACTTTAGAACCAAGTCCTTAAAACCAATAGAAGAATTTTAGCCACTTTCAATATTTTGCCCTGTTTTAGGTATATTTCCTCCTTTGGAAATATCAAAGTTTTCAGGCAACTTGCCTTTCCCATTCAAGAGCATTTTGAAGAACTACTTCTCAATAACTTCTTCTATCTAATATGAAACACTGAAATTACAACTTAAATCTTCAGTGAATATTTTGCAATTAAAGTTGATTATTTTGCAAAATTTCTTTTAGCCTAGTTGTCTTCAGTAAAAACTCAGATGTATTAGCTGGATGATCTGCATAGGGCAGTGCCTTGGAGGCAACAAAGATACCATAATGGAAGAAGGGTCCTGAAAGCTGCCTGGTAATTTCCAAGATTCTCAGAGTTTAGGGGAAAAAACAACAACACAGATCTCTTAGAGCCCCAAATTGTGTTAGTTTCTCTGAGAAAAGAGCTATAAAAATGTGGTCTGTCCTTTAACAGCATCTCTGTGCATTCACTGCTGTAGTGAATTCTTCAGACCCACCTTTATGTTGGAGCATCCAGTTGTTCTGCAGTGCATGTATAGACCCGGGTTTCCATTCATGTACTCCCAAGTTATCTCCTTTCTCACCTTGTTTTCTTGCCCATGAATGTCACCTTTAAACATTCAAACATTCTAAGATTGACTGGGATGATGACAGCACAGCTCTGATGAATATGCAAACCACTGAGTGTACACTTTGAATGGATTGTACAAAGCATGGGACTGTATAACCCAATGAATCTTGTGGTGGAAGATGGCCTGTGCTTAATAGAACAAATATGAGAACATTCTCTCATGAACTATAGCAAGTATATTATACTAATACAAGGTGTCATTAACTGGGTGGTTTGGGAGAAAACTACACCAGATGTAAGATATTGGCTATAGATAATACTAATGTTTTGAAGATGCTCTTTCATAGTTTTTAACAATTGTTTCATAACAATGCAAGGTGTTTTTGGTGGGGTAATATATGGGAGCCCTATATGATGATATGCATGTCTGTTTTATAAGTTCACAACTTATACTATACACTTGTTGTTTAAAAATGCACACGTAAGAATGATGAACTTTAATTTTCAATTCAAAAAGTTTTTTTAAAGCCATTCATGCTTATATTCGTTTTTAAAATTTTTAATATTTTTTAAAAAGATACTTAGATTACATAAAACATTAGCATGCTTATATTCTTGAGTTTATATTGCTTGGTCTAGAAGTGTGCATAAGACAGTTCCCATGTTCTTTTGTAACAGTCTTCTGTTTAGATTCAGCCTATTGGAGGCAATGGTTTGTAAAGAAGGAAGTGGAGTTGGAGGAGTAGTCAAAAACAGAGGAGGAGGAGGAAAAGAAGCAGACCTGGCAGACACCATTCTGATTCTATAAGGAGCAGTGCAGCACATTTTCAACAGTCCTAGCTTCTTCTGCCAATTTCCCAGCCCTGAGGCACTGATGGAGTTTCAATTAAAGGCCATGACTACTGACAGAAAGCCGGTCATCTTGGAATGTAGGAGACAAGCCCTCCAGTCTCATGCTGATAGGAGCTGGGTGGGGAAACATCCTGAGCTTATAAGATTTACAATGTCTGTGACTTGCAGGAAAGTAAAGAGGAACTGAGCCATTAACCTTTAAGACTTGCTGATTTTAATAAAATGTAAACTGTCAAGTATCTATTGCCTTTGCAAATGCACATATATATTTTCTTTGTTCTAAAGCCAAAATAAAAGCCACATTTTATGATGTGGCTGGGCTCTTCTCTCCATATCTGACGGAGAGTCCCCTGATCCCAGTTTTTTCTTCTCTTTGTCTTATTCTTTCTCATCCGAGGCACCGTTTTCACAGACCCAGTTCCTGAACGTCAACAAGGCACCCAGCAACACACAGCAAATGTATTATCCTCAGCATCGCCCTAAGGATTTCAGTAACTTCCTCATTTCTGCATAATACCCTCCCTTACTTTTTCCCCTCTAGTCTGTCCTACAATTATTTATTAAGCCTATTTTGTTTACAATGTGTAGAATCAATTACAATAACTCTGTGGCTTTAAATTTGAATTTCTTGAGATATATATAGATATAGATATAGATATAGATATAGATATAGATATAGATAGATATATAGATATATAGATATATATATAATACCCTGGCAGATGGTTTTATGTAAATTTTCTGATTTTCCTCCTCGCTCTGATCATTCTTCTCTGCCTCAGGAAATTCTTGCTTAGTATGTCCTCTCTACTCCATGTACTTCTTTCTAAACCTCATCATTTACCCCAGCATTTACCAAGATCTGCTTGATGTAGCCTTTGTTTTGTGCACTGCTGTTTAGGTATTTAGTGATATTGCTCCATGTTATTTAGTAAGAGCATAAGAAGTTAGGAGGAGGGAGCTGAAACTATCCCTGTTGCCAAGAGGTAGTCAAGGAAACTGAATCTGAGCCATCAGTAAAATTTATGCATATATACATTTGAAACTTAATCTATTGGTTTATCCATTTCTTTTGTCATCTAATCTTTCATCATCCCATACTGAGTACAGTCATCTCTCCATCTATCCATACACCCATTTATTAATTGCATCATTCAGCCATTCATTCATTCAGTAATCAACAAATATTTATGGGTTACATTGTTCAGGGTGCTGTGTTGAAAATATCTTTGTGGTCATTCTTGCTTATACATAAAAAAAAAAAACAACCCTGCAGTTATTTGTCATAAATTGCAAATGATATTCTCCCAATATGGTACTGGTTCCCTATCTCTAACCTTTCACCTCATTCAAACTTGAAATCTAACCATCCCTATTGTGGCAGTTTGATATTATTTATGAATCTTCCCTCCCCCAAAAAAGAGAAAGATTATGTTTGTAAACTGGTCTTTTCCTCTGGGTATGATACCCTTTGATTGTATTAAATTAAAAGGTTTTAAGTTTACTTGATTAAATCAATTTAGAGCTTTTGATTGTACCACATAAGTAGGACATGACTCTGGTTGAGTCCCCATTCCCTTGGTGGGCTGATGTAAATGGGCAGTCAGTCAAGAAGACACATGAGAAGAGAGAGAGCTCCATAGATACCAAAGAGGAAAGATCTTGGCTATTTCAGTCCTGCCATGTGACAGAAGGGAGAAGGCTCAAACAACTAAAGCCCAGGGGAGATATGAGCCATTCAACTGGTAGTTTGGTAGTTTGCAGCTGAAGAGAACAGAGCAGCTGAGCAACTGAGAAGGCCCAGAAGGACATGAGCCCTATGCCAGAGACTGTCACTGGAAGCCCTGAGAGCCCAGGCAGAGATCATCAGCGACCATCTTCCTTCAACACATGGCAGCTGACTCTGATGAGAAAGTACCTCTTATGGTACCTTGAGTTGGACTCCACAGGGTCTTGTAACTGTAAGCTTTACCCTAAATAAATACCTTTTATAAAAGCCAATAGAGTTCTGGTACTGTTTATCAGCACCACTTTGGCTGACTAATACACTTATATACTCACACTCTGCTACTTTAGGAGCCCTCTTACCAGGATGGTAACTTTTTAAAATAATCCAATTTGCCCACTTAAACTCTGAAAATGCTATGAATACTCTGGTTTTGACCCAATACAAGTGCCTGTAATTGTATTGCCATTAGACTCTCAGTAGCAAGTACTATTTGTTTTGTGACAGCCCATGAATTACTCCTTGTTCTTTTTGGCTGTTCCATCATTGCTATGTAGTAATTAAACCTCTCCCCATATAACAAGTCCTTCTGAAATCTCAGATCTTATCTCTCAGCTCTATCCAGTGATTAATGTGCAGTGCAAAGTGGTGGTCCAAGTTAATTCTGACTTTGCCGTAAAGAAGAACAATCAAGTGGAATAATCAATTTTAAGGTGGCTTCTCACTGCTGTGTTTATAAAATCCTGTTGAAATAAACAATTTATATGAATTATAAATGAATTAAGTCTATTCAATTCTACTGAAATATTTCTAAACATTTTGCTTCTTAAATTTGGGCAGTTTATACCTTAACATTCTTCCATATTCACCCTCAGTGTAGACCTGGCTCACAGAAGCCTGTGTGGCAGTAAGAGACTTGCTCGACTCAACCCCCAATGCAGATCCTCAAGTGAAAAACTGAAGACAAGGTTTATTTTAACTTTGCAGTCGAAGATAAACACAAATTTCAAATTCCAGATTAATACAGATATTTTAGCAAGAATGCAAGAAACCAACAAAACCAATTATCAGCAATATTTTGGCAGCATATTCATTACTTAGTCGAAGTTAAGAGTACCTGATGTCAAAATTCTCAATGGAGAGAAAAATCCTTAAATCCTCAATGTAATTGGTACTTTGGGTCTGGAATTCATCTGCAGCATAGGGTGAAGAGTGGCCTCATGGAGCCAGCAGCAGAAGGCCAGATGAGGAGAGACCATGTGAGTCTGGAAATCTCCAGTGGAGTGAGCCCCACAGAAGCCTTGAAAGATATTACCCAGCTCCTGTCACTTCCAAGCACGGAGATGCCATTTTTGTCTGGTCTTTCCATGGGGTAAGAACATGTTTTTTCAGCCGCTATTTTTGCACAGAAGAACCAATACATCTAGAGCCCATGTATAGAAATTATGGACCTTTTTTCTTCAGCTGGAAGCCTCAATAAGGGCAGGAAAACATATTGTCCCAAGTGTAGGAGATTTGATTGACTCTTTTGGTCAGTTCATTCTTACTAACTAATCACATAGGAAAAGCACCAGATTCTTAAAAGAGGTATCTCGAGGCTCCTGTCATTTGTTCATACCCAAATACGTGGTCATCTTATCCTTTACTTGTCTCTGTGATTCTAAATACTAAGCTAAAGTAGAGTAGCAAGCAATTCCTAGATATAATCTAGAAAGACATTGTAAAATTATCCAGATGGGAAGCGGATGTAACTCAAGTGGTTGAGCACCTGCTTCCCATGTATGAGGTCCCAGATTTGATCCCCAGTACCTCCTAAAAAAAACAAAACATAAATAAAACAAAAAAAATGAAAAAAAAAAACAACTCTCATTGGGGAGCACGTTTATCTCAGTGTTTGAGTGACTGCTTCCCATATAAGAGGTCGATCCCCAGTACCTTCTTAAAAACAAACAACAACAACAACAACAACAACAACAACAAAAAACTACCCAGCTGAGTTTGGTGGCCCGTGAATTTATGTAAATGCTTCCCAGGCAATTAAGGTCTTATATTTTTCTTCATCTAGTTACTGATTTAGTTATATTTTACAAGTATTGATACAGGCATTTTCATTTTTGTTTGGTTCTAAATGTTCCTATTTTTTATCTTTTCTTTGACACATGGCTTGTATGAAACATGCATGTGCATATGAGTGTATGTGTTTTAATTTACCAACACATGGGGGTTTCTCTAATTAACTTTTTTCTCATTATTTTCTATTTTAATTGAATTATAGTCACAAAATGCCTTCTATTTATATCAACTATACTTTGAAATGAGTTGAGACTAGCTTATTTGCTTGGTAAGGGCTAAATTTTGTAAAGATTCCATGTGTGTTTGAGAATTATTCTCTAATTGTTGGATGCAAACTTCTACATGGAAGAAAGGTCTTGCCATAATACTAAGGTGAAATCCAAATAATTCAATCATTTTATGTGGAAGATGGCATTGTTGTGAGATATTTTAAAGGAATGGGCTGGAACTTTTGTGGAGGAAAGAAAAAATTATATTATAATAGAATTCACATTATGGCAGGTCAGGTTTCATGAGATTTTGCTATATATCAAAATCAATCTGAGTGAGATTATAAAAATTTCCCATAATTAGTATCTTTCAATGATTCTGGAAAATTTTCAGGCCTTGAATTTTTTCAAAATATTTTTTATTCTCCATTTTTTCTGAACCTTCTATGAAATGCTGATTAGAATATCTTTCATGTTTTCTTTTAAATCTCTTTTTTTTCTTCTTATTCTTTCAGACAAATACTGTATTGTTTGATATGTATTATTATCATGTGTAGCATTAAGCAAAATTATTTAAGGTTAATTTTATTTAATTTTTATTAATCAAAAGTTTTACATGTTTTGATTAATTCCTTTGTCTCTCAAGATCACCTTATTTATTCCAAAGCTTGAGTCAAGATATATCTTCAAAATTACCCTTGTGTAATTAGCCCAAGCTTAGTCCACAGTAGTTTTGCCAGCCGGCCATGTCACAGTTCTCTTTTAGTTGCACTTTTATTTTTAAATCTTCTTAAATATGACATACAGGTCATATACTTCAAAAATTTCCCACCTAGAATTCTTGGGATGTCATTTATTGGCATTATTCACTTTGCAGCCACTTGAGGATCAGAGTAGATGATCCATTTTGTTCTCAAATTTCAGACACACTCTAATCATGAGACATGAAGGTGAAAAGCTTATTCATTCTTAAAATTAACACATTTGATAAAAATACAGATCTGTGAGATATGTATTATTTTGGTGATTCTGGTATACATCCAAAATACTCATATTTGCATTTAAAAGTGTCATCAAACCATAAAAAGATGAAAAGTCAAAGTCATGTTAACTATTTAAATTTTTATTTTTTCCTTAGAACAAATAAAAACAGCATTACAAATTGAGAGACCACAGAAGAAAGGAAATCTATTCATTTTAGTATGTTTAATGGGATTTTTACCCCTGCTATGAAACAAAGGGCCTTGAATTTTCATTTTCACTATGACCTGAAAATTATATAGCTAGCCCTGGTTGGCAGAATCAACTTTGCTACTATCTAAATTTGCTCTTATTTCTGCCTTCCACTCTAGGCTATATGAGAAGGCAAGGGTAAAGAGATGAGGGTGACAGACATTTATTTTCTTGACATGAATAAATGTATGTTCATATGGACGCAGTTCTTGACATACCTAATAATTTTTATTGAAAATTTGAATATAAATTTGCATGTAAAATTATAAATTATTAACATTAAATTCTGCATAAAATGAATTGGGTATAAAAATATATATAAGAATTATAAAGTCTTCAGGTGACTTTATGTTTCACCAGGGAGGGTTCTTCATTTCTTCTGCTAGGCAGATGGCATGTGGGGTTTAATACAATTAAAGAGCTGAGTTGAATTGAGTCTAGATTGTAATTGTTTAGAATTCCTTCTATCTCTAATTTCTTCTGTTTCCTAAGGTGAGGTCATTAAAAGTATCAAGTGGGAGCCTCATGTGTTCACTGGGCTAATCCCAGGTTAGTCCTTGTGCCTTCAGTCCTGAGTGGAAGTAAACACTCTCTCTGTTTTCAAAACTAGATTTGCTTCAGAGTCTCCGTCCCTAAACAGCTACAGATTTGGAAAAAAATTTAAGGATGAATTTGACCATTTGTTTAGGGTACTTAAATATTTCTTTTTTCCTTTTTTTGTTAAATTTATTATTTTTAAAGAAGCTTTTAGATTACATAAATGCTACATCAAAATAAAAGGAATTCCCATTTACCTCACCCCCTACCCCTCCCACACACTTTTCCCCATTAATAACATTATTCATTAGTGTGGTACATTTGTTACAATTGATGAACATATATTGAAGCATTTTTACTAACCATGGTCTATAGTTTACATTATGGCTTACACTTTTCACTGCACAATTTTATAGGTTTTGACAAAATGTATAATGGTTGTATCCATCATTGCAATATCATGCAGAAAAATTCTAATGTCCCCAAAATGAACCATGTGACACCTGTTCTTCACGCTCCCTCCCCTCAGAACCTCTGGTGACCACTGCCTTTATACCAATGTTGCAAGCCCTTCCATTAGAATAAAATAAGTCTACTTTGGTCCATATTTGCATTTCCCCCTTATATTTGTTCATTCCTCAATCTTGAGAAATTTGAGATGATGATGCCGACTCTGCTTGATTGAGAGGGGGCTTAGATATCATGGGGCAGATGGATAGATCTGTCTTGCTTACAGTTGTAAATACTCTCTGTTTTGGGAGATGGACATTGTCCATCATTATCCTTTCATTAGTTGTCCTGGGTGAGTCTGATGAATTGGAGAGTAGCTGTTGGCTGCAACTCTGCTGAGATTGAGGGCTCAACTGGCATATGAACAGCCAGAAGATTTTAGTCTCTGGGACACATATATAACCGGTATAGTGCTAGTTATAGGTTCAAATAAAAGTGGCATAAGAACCATGAGTAGGAAAATAATAAATGAATCTAAGTCCAATACATTGGAGGTTAGATTATCATATATTCCAAGGTAAAGTGCACTGACAGGGTGCCGAATTGCTGGGTTGTCTGCCTTGTCTATCATGTTCAAATGTCTCTAGAGCCCTCAGCAGTGGCCCTGCTTGAAGCACTGTTTACTTCAACAATCAGAGAAATCCTCCTAATAAGTGTAATCTCTGGAATGACTTTCCAACTCACTTTGAAATCTCTTAGCCATAAAAACTCATTTGTATGTAATATTTCACCCTTTTGGTCTAGGTCTTTTTCCAAATGCATTGCTAGTTGCTGCTTGGTAACAATCCCTTGGTGCCTGGGAAGCTCATCTCAGGGAGTCATGTCCCATGACGTGGAGGAAGGTAATGAGTTTATATGCTGAATTGGGCTTTGAGAGAGGCCACACTGGAGAAACAAGGAGGCTTTCAGGAGGTAACTCTTAGGCAATATATAATACTAAGCTATGTTTCAATCTCACAAGAGCAAGCTTCCTAAGTGCAAGCATCAATATCAAGGGCCTGGCATATTGGTTTGTCCTCCATCACTAGGCACTGCCCATGTACTCTAGGGATTCTTGCCACTCTATTAGAGAATGTAGCAGGACTACTGAGGATGGGAATTAAGTATTATTTTGGTTATTGTGTGGGTTTACATCCACTGAGACAACACCCCTGTCCACTTGAACACACTCATATTCCATAGAGGCATGCCCCAGGTGCACTCCTCCCCACACATCCCCCCACCATTGACACCACACACCAGTGATACCCTCGACATGATTTTGATTCTTCTGTAATAAAAAACCTCCCTAAAAACAAAGCAAAAATATAAAAATCATCAAAAATAAAAAAATCAATAAAAAATAAAATTGAAAAATGTATGCATACAATTAAAAATTTTGCATTATGTGTTTCATACCCATAAGATCTCTTATCTTTTATGTACAGTGATACTTTCTTCTGTAAGTTCCCCCATGTCTTTTTTTTTTCACTTTATTTTCTTTACATTAACAGAAAAGTCACATAGAAAATTTCCACTCCCATTTCTCACATTTATCTGTATTAATAACATCTTACATGAGAATGGTATATTTGTTACAATTGATGAACAAATATTGAAGCATTGCCACTAACCATGGTTGATAGTTTACATTATGGTTCACGTTCTTTCCTGTACACATTTATAAGTTCTAACAAAATGCATAATGGCCTGTATCCCTCATTGCAAGACCATGGAGAACAATTTCAGTGCCCTAAAATTGCCCCATGCTCCATCTATTCTTTCCTCTCCCTTCCCTCAGAACCCATGGTAAGCACTAGGTTGCACTTTTTTGAAGAATAAGGTTCATATTTACATGCATTAATATTGAGGGCTTGACATATTGGTGTGTTTTCTTTTGTTAGGCACTGCCTATATTCTCGAGAGACTCTTGCCCCTTTATTTTAGAAACCAGTAGGACTCTCCAGGATGGAAGTTTAATATTTACTTGTTTATTGTGTGGGTCTCCACTCACAGAGATGACACCCTGTATTAGTCAGGGTTCTCTTGGGAAACAATATCAACAGGAGATACCTTTCAATAATATGAGATTTTATAAGAGTCTCTCAAGCAACCATAGAGATGCACAGCTCCTGGTTCCATAGGCAGGCTGCAAACCAGGAGCTCCGATGAAAGTCCAATGAAAGGTCCTTGATGAGTTTCTGGGAGAAGTTGGCCATCCAAAGACGAGCTAAGAAATTCTCTCTGAATGTTGAAATCATTTCCCCCTTTAAGGCATTCAACTGACTGGATAAAAGTACCATCCATTGCTGATGCAATCTCCCTGATTGATGCAGATGTAATCAGCTATCCATGCAGTAAACTCTCTGGTGACCGAAGTCTATAAATGTTCTTGTATTACAATTAGCCCAATGCTTGCTTGAACAAACACCTGGACACAATTATCAAGCCGAGTCGACACATTAGCCTAAACATCACAGTCCATCCCTTGTCAACTTGGCAACCATACACATTACCTTAAACCATACTTAGTCTCTAAGTATAAACAATAACAGACAAGCATACATAAATATTTCCACCTAACAATGTTCAACTCGCCTGCATACCACTGGAAATGCATTAATTCCCTACAGAATAGGGTGCAAGTCCTTGGGTAAATTCACTCTTAAACTTGATGTTCTTCAATAGCATGACATGAAATTAATACATGTTTTCATATGATAGGGGAAAAGTTTGGGGAAGAAAACAAAGAAATTCATTTTGTGTACATATGCAATCATGCTCATAACAAAACAAGAAAGAAGGGTTCATGACTATTACAGTCCTTGTTTCTGTAACTGGTCACATGGTCAAAGTTCATATTTATTGCTACTTTCTTGCACCACCAATTCCATGTTCCCTTTACCCTCAGCAAGCACTTCCACTGGCAGTGGTTCTTTGCCTGGTGGGGTGACCCAAACTTTCATTCCCGAAGATTCTGGGCCATTGTTAGTCCTGGTTGGATTGTTTTGTTGCAATTTTCCATTGACTTTAATCATAAGGCATGGCAGTACTAGGAGAAGCCCTAAAGGATCTCCTGTATCCCAGACAAACTCTTCTTTACCCCCATTATGTACATGTAGTACTAGTTCCCCTTGATAGTCAGGATCAATCACCCCAGCCAGTACAGTAATTCCCTTCTTTGCCTGTTGATTCCCAGGTAAGAGGAGCCCAAAGTGGCCAGGTGGCAGTCTTAACTTCCAGTTCAATGGAATCATTGTTGTGTTCCCTGGTGGCAGCACTCCAACTTTTGGGACTAAAACCTGTAGACCAACGGAGCTTAAGTTTGTAGGGACAGGAAGCAAAAATGCTCCTAGTGGGTCACTAGGGGCAATAATGAGAGGTGCCACTCCCATTTCCACTCCTTGATTCCTGGACCCATGAATCCTTGTTATGGGAGAAACAGCACCATAGAATGGAAGCTGATTTAGAGCATACACAGCCACCTAGAGAACATTGCCCCAGCCCTGCAAGGTATTGTCACCTAGTTGGCACCGTAATTGAGTCTTCAAAAGGCCATTCCACCATTTTATTAATCCAGCTGCTTCAGGGTGATGTGGAACATGGAAAGATCAGTGAATTCCAAGGGCATGTGCCCATTCTTGTACATCATTTGCTGTGAAATGGGTTCCTTGATCAGAAGCAATGCTGTGTGGAATGCCATGGCAGTAGGTAAGACATTCAGTAAGTCCATGGATGGTAGTTTTGGGAGAAGCATTGCAAGCAGAAAATGCAAACCCATATCTAGAGTATGTGTCTATTCCAGTTGAAACAAATTGCTGCCCCTTCCATGGTGGAAGTGGCCCAATGTAGTCAACCTGTCACCAGGTAGCAGGCTGATCACCTCGAAGAATGGTGCTATATTGGGGGCTGAGTGTGGGTCTCTGCTGCTGACAGATTGGGCATTCAGCAGTGGCTGTAGCCAAGTCAGCCTTGGTGAGGGGAAGTCCATGTTGTTGAGCCCATGCATAACCTCCATCCCTACCTCCATGGCCACTTTGTTCATTAGCCCATTGGGCAATGACAGGAGTGGCTGGGGAAAGAGGCTGAGCATTAGCCACAGAGTGGGTCATCTTATCCACTTGATTACTGAAATCTTCCTCTGCTGAAGTCACCCTCCCTCTGGTGAGCATTCACCTGGGACACAAATATGTTCATGTTTTTTGCCCATTCAGAAAGGTCTATCCACATACCTCTACCCAGACCTCCTTGTCACCCATTTTCCAAATATGTTCCTTCCAAGACCCTGAGCATCCAGCCAAATCATTGGCAACAGTGCATGAATCAGTGTACAAACGAACCTCTGGCCATTTCTTCTTCAAAGCAAAATGAACAACTAAGTGCACTGCTCAAAGTTCTGCCCACTGGGAAGATTTGCCCTCACTGCTATCCTTCAAAGATGTCCCAGAAAAAGGCTGCAGTGCTGCAGCTGTCCACTTTCAGGTGGTACCTGCATATCATGCAGAACTATCTTTAACCAGGACCAAGTTTTCTCATCTTTAGTCAACTGATTGTAAGGGACTCCCCAAGAGGCCAAAGCTGTGGGCTGGGAAAGAGAAGGTAACATGGCAGGGGTGGTGACCTTAGGCATTTGGGCTACTTCCTCATGTAACTTATTTGTGTCTTCAGGACCTGCTCGAGCCCTATGTCATATATACCACTTCCACTTTGTTATGGAATGCTGCTATGCATGCCCAACTTTATGGTTTGGTGGATTAGACAATATCCACTTCATGATAGGCAACTCAGGTCTCATGGTAAATTGATGGTCCATGGTTAAGCGTTCAGTCTCTACTAAGGCCCAGTAGCAAGCTAAAAGCTATTTCTCAAAAGGGGAATAGTTATCTGCAGAGGATGGCAAGGCCTTGCTCCAAAATCCTAAGGGTCTGCGCTGTGATTCCCCTATAGGGACCTGCCAAAGTCTCCAGACTGCATCTCTATTTGGCACTGAAACTTCTAACACCATTGGATCTGCTAGATCATATGGTCCTAGTGGTAGTGCAGCATGCACAGCATCCTGGATCTGTTGCAGGGCCTCCTCTTTTTCCAGTCCCCAATCAAAACTAACAACTTTTCTGGTCCCTTGGTAAATGGGCCAGAGTAGCACACCCAAATGAGGAATGTGTTGTCTCCAAAATCCAAAGACGCCAACTAAGTGTTGTGCCTCTTTTTTGGTCATAGCAGAGGCTGGATGCAACAGCTTATCCTTTACTTTAGAAGGGATATCTTGACATGCCCCACACCGGAGGACACCTAGAAATTTCATTGAAGTAGAAGGTCCCTGTATTTTTTGTTGGATTTATCACCCATGCTCTTTCATGCAAATGCCTTACCAATAAATCTAGAGTCCTTGCTACTTCTTGCTCAGTACGTCCTATCAACATGATATCATCAATATAATGGACCAGTGTGATGTCATGGAAGGGAGAGACAATCAAGGTCCTTGTGGACAATATTATGACATAGGGCTGGAGAATTGATGTAATCCTGAGGCAGGACAGTGAAGGTATGCTGCTGGCCTTGCCAACTGAAAGCAAACTGTTTCTGGTGGTCCTGACTAATGGCAATTGAGAAAAAAGCATTTGCCAGATTAAAAGCTACATACCAGGTACCAGGGGAAGTGTTGATTTGCTCAAGCAATGATACCGCATCTGGGACAGCAGCTGCAATTGGACTCACCACCTGGTTAAGTTTATGATAATCTACTGCCAGCCTCCAAGAGCCATCTCTTTTCTGCACAGGCCAAGTAGGAGAGTTGAATGGGGATGTGGTGGGAATCACCACCCCTGCATCCTTCAAATTCTTGATGGTGGCACTAATCTCTACAATCCCTCGAGGATTGTATTGCCTTTGATTTACTATTTTGCTAGATAGGAGCAGTTCTAGTGGCTTCCACTTGGCCTTTCCAACCATAATAGCCCTCACTCCACAAGTCAAGGATCCAATGTGGGGATTCTGCCAGTTACTGAGTATGTCTATTCCAAGAATGCTTTCTGGGACTGGGGAAATAACCACAGAATGGTCTGGGGACCCACTGGACCCACTGTGAGACAGACCTGAGTTAAAACTCCATCAATCACCTAACCTCCATAACCCCCTACTCTGACTGGTGGACCACTGTGATGTTTTGGGTCTCCTGTAATTAATGTCACTTCTGACCATTGTCTAATAATCCCAGAAATTTCTGATCATTTCCTTTTCCCCAATGCACAGTTACTCTGGCAAAAGGCCCTAGATCTCACTGGGGAAAGGTGGGAGGAAGGTTAACAAAATACATTTTTGGTAGTTTAACAGGATCCTTCCCCAAGGGGACCTGGCCTTCTCCTCATTCAAGGGGCTCTGGGTCTGTAAACTGTCTCAAGTCTGGAAATTGATTAAGGGGCCATGATCTTCTGCATCTGTAATTTGAGTTAGGGTTTTTTTCACTCAACCTAGAACTCTTCTGCTTATACAGATCCAGAAGAAATTTAGTAGACTGCCCATGTATTTCACTTCTAGGTACCTCATAATCTATTAGCCAATGCCATAACTCCACATTACTCAGACTATTCTGAGTGCTGCTTTGAATTTGCCTTTTATTGTGGTAGCCACACCCACCTTGTCTTTGACAAAAATAACTGACAATACTTGACCTTTACCGGACTGAGTTCCAATCAGCCCCATAATGTTTAAGGATTCTAATTCCATTACACCTCTCCCTACAATAATATCTGGATTACAGAGAAGAGCAACCACAGAACTCTTCAGAGAAGATGGGGTTAGTCTTACAAATTTATTCCTCACAGTCCTGGTTAAAGGTGTGTCCTCTGGATACTCCTGGGGTGCGTGGGCAGGTCTCAAATGGTAAATCCATTCTAGCATTCCAATCTCTCTAAGTCTTTGAATCCCCTTATCTACTGTATACCAGGGCACATAAGGCATCTCAACCTCAGACATCTTTTGGTCCATGTTTCAGACAGTCATCCAAACAAACTGTTAGAGCCCTTTCTAACCCCTCGAGCTACAGCATTGAATCCAGAATTTCTGCTTAGTGGGCCCATATCAATAAATTCAGCCTGATCCAACTTTATATTCCTTCCACCATTATCCCATATCCTTAGTATCCATTCCCACACGTATTCCCCTGATTTCTATCTATATACGTTGGAAAACTCCTGCAGTTCTTTCAGACTATAGCATACTTCCTCATAGGTCACACTTTGCATTTCACCTTTGGGGGCTTGTTGTGATTTAATCTAGTAATAGGCCTGAAAACAAGAGGGGTGGTGGGGGTGGGTAAGGAGAAGAATTAGAAATGTCTTGCAAGCTACTGACTTCAAGGCATTCCTTTGCATTTTCTCCTGGTGAGACAGAATTAATCTCTTCAGGCAGGGGTTGGAAGGCAGATTCCTCAGGGCAGATTGGATGTTGGGCAGTGCATACTTGAGTTTGGCTGGTACCTCCCTCATGGCTGGGAGGAGGTGCAGATTCTCTGGGGCAGCCTGGATGCTGGTCAGTGGGTGCTGGAGTTTGGCTGGTACCTGCTTCAGGGCTGGGAGGAGGTTCAGACTCCCTGGGGCAGGCCATTGCAGGTTTATCTGGTAAAGTCTCAGAAGAATTTAGGCTTCCAATGTCCCCACCAATATTATCATCATCCCATATATCTCCATCCCAATCTTCACAGTTCCATTCCTTTCCAATCAATGCCTTAACTTTAATTGCAGAAACCATGCAGGGTTGAGATTTTAG
The DNA here is from genome assembly GCA_029593785.1 of Cabassous unicinctus. Taxonomy (NCBI): domain Eukaryota; kingdom Metazoa; phylum Chordata; class Mammalia; order Cingulata; family Chlamyphoridae; genus Cabassous; species Cabassous unicinctus. The sequence goes on from JAQZBX010022321.1 coordinate 20,588, forward strand.
TTTCCTCTGTAATTCTGCTACTCGTACAATGAGAATCTGGGGTGATTCTCAGATATCTCAAGCCTGTGGCTACAGGAGACAAAATTTTCTTTCAGGGCACACATAGAAACTTTCACATCATTCATGTGGCATGTAAGTTTCAAATTTGAAGTCTTTAGCTCATCTCTTTCTTTTATAACTCTATCCAGAGTATTTTGGAGGAACCAGCCAATATCATTATTCCTTTTGACTCCACAAAATTCTGTTAAGGTATTGAAAACACTCTCACCCAGATCCTTGCTTCTTATAAGCATGAAAGTAGGGGAATCCAGTGATGCTATTTTGCAATATCTCTATTGCCAACTCATGCTATGGACTGTTAGCAACCTCTTCATTATTGGAAAGGGAGTCATTAGTACCCTTGTGTCCAATTGGAGTAGGGAGCCAATTACAAAACTCACAGAACCACCTCAGACATCCCATGTTTAAGACTCTGTTCCTCAAGAAACACTCCCGATACCAAGCTGTATTAGACAGGGTTTTCTTGTGAAACAGAATCAACAGGAGATATCTTTCAATAATATGAGATTTTATAATAGTCTCTCACACAACCCTGGGGATGCACAAGTCCAGGTTCTGCAGGCAGGCTGCAAACCAGGGGCTCCGATGAAAGTTCAATGAAAGGTCCTCGATGAGTTTCTGGGAGAAGTTGGCTGTCCAAAGATGAGCTGGGAAATTCTCTCTGAATGTTGAAATCCAGTCAGTTGAATGCCCTTTAAGGCATTCAACTGACTGGATAAAAGTGCCATCCTTTGCTGATGCAATCTCGCTGATTGATACAGATGCAGTCAGCCATTCATGCAATAAACTCACTGGTGATCGAAGTCCATAAATGCTCTTGTATTACAATTATCCCAGTGCTTGCTAGACCAAACACCTGGACACAATTACCAGGCCGAGTTGACACATTAGCCTAACCATCACACACCCTATTACAAGATGAACATTTTCATGTTCTGTAGAAGCATGAATCCAGATGTGCCTTTTCCCACACATTTCCCCACTCTGACACCCTGCACCAATAAACCACCTGCTATATGTGCTAGAAGAAACTTGCCACCCTTGTATTTTGTTTGTTTGTTTGTTTGCTTGTTTTTCATTTGTTTGTTTTAGGAGGCACGGGGAATTGAATCTTGGACCTTGTATGTGGGAAGCAGGCCCTCAACCACTGAGCTACATCAGTTCCCACAAACACTGTAGTTTTAACCGCAGAAGTACAAATCCCCAATGTTCACCTAATCCTTCCTCCAGCCCACCCCCCTCAGTTCTATGGATAGTCCAATCCAACCTCTGCAAACCTGCTCAACCTCACATTCCAGTACTGTTGACCCCATTTGCATCCCTGCACCATGATCACCCCCATCAACTGCCAACCCACCCCTTCCACCTTATCATAGGTTTTGCCCATATTAAGCATCAGCTCACCACATTCTACTCCCTTTCTGTCTCCTGATAGCCTATCTTCCAGATTCTAGTTCAGCAAGTCTGCTCAATTTGCCTAGGTCATATTAGTGAGGTCATGTAATATTTGTCCTTTAGTGGCTGGCTTACTTCACTCAGCATAAGGTCTTCAAGATTCATCCACATTGTTCCATGTGTCAATACTTCATTCCCTCTTATATCTGAGTAATATCCCACTGTGTGATATAACACAATTTGCCTATCCATTCATTTGTTCATGGACACTTGTATTGCTTCCAATTTTTGGCAATACTGAATAATGCTATAAACCTTGGTGTGCATATATCTATTCGTGTCCCTGCTTTCAATTCTTCTAGGTATATACACACCTTTGGGATTGCTGGATAATAAGGCAGTTCTACAGTTAGCTTCCTAGGAACCGCAAAACCGTCTTTCACAATGGCTGTACCATTCTATATTCCCACCAGGAGTTAATAAGGATTCCCTTTCCTCCACATCCTCTCTAACATTTGTAGTTCTCTTTTTTTTTATTGCTTCCATCTAATAGGTATAAGATTATATCTCACTGTAATTTTGATTTGCAATTCCCTAACCGTTAGTGATGTTGAGCATCATTCCATGTGCTTCTTAGCCATTTGTATTTCCTCTTTGAACAGGTATCTATTCAGATTTCTTGCCAATTTTTTTTTTTTTTTGAGGTACTGGGGTTGAAGATCGAATTTGGGACCCTGTATGTGGTAAGCTGGCAATCAACCACTGAGCCACATTGGCTCTCCTGAGTTGGTTTTTTCTTTTGTTTGCTTATTTTTTTCTTTGTTTTTAGGTGGCATCGGGAACAGAACCTGAGATCTCCCATTTCAGAAGCAGGTGCTCAACTGCTTGAGCCACATCTACTCCCCTGTTGCCCATTTTTAAGTGGATTGTTTGTCTTCTTATTTTCAATTTGTAAAATTTCTTTATATATGCTGGATATTGGACCCTTATTGAATAAATCATTACCAAATATTTTCTCCCATTGCGTAGGCTGCCTTTTCACTTTCTTGACAAATTCCTTTGAAGTGCAAAAGTTTTTACCTTTGAGGAAGTCTCACCTATCAATTTTTTTTATATTGTTACTTGGGCTATGGGTGTAAAGTTTATGAAACCATTTCCTATTACAAGCATCTAAAGAATAGATGATTTCCTACATTATATTCTAGAAGCTTTATGTTCTTGGTTCTTATATTTAGATCTTTGATCCATCTTTAGTTAATTTTTTAATAGGGCTTGAGATGTTGATCTTCTATCATTCTTTTGGCTCTGGATATCTAGTCTTCCCAACACCTTTGTTGAAGTGGCGATTCTGTCCCAGCTCAGTGGGCTTGGTGGCCTTGTTGAATATCAGTTGACCATATATGGGAGGATTTATTTCAGAACTCTCAATTCAGGTAAGTATGTCTATCCTTGTGCCAATGCCATGCAGTTTTTGTTTTTTTTTTAATATATATTTTAAAAGATGCTTAGATTACATAAATGTTACACAAAAATTACAAGTATTCCCATGTTCCCCACCTCCCACACCTCCCATAACATCCCACATAAACATCTTTCATTAGTGTGGCACATCACCTGCAATGGATATACACATCCTGGGGCTTTGCCATTAAGCATGGACCATAGTTCACATTGTAGACCACACTCTCTTCCACACAGTTCTGCATGTTATATGATGATGGCCTATATCTGTCATTGTAATGTCACTCAGGATAATTCCCAAGTCCCGAAAAAGCCCTTGTATTACAACTGCTTTTCCCTTCCCTGCCCCAAAAGTGTCCAGTAGCCATTGGCTCCACCTCACTGTTGTAATTTCTTCCATTACTTGAATCACAATATGTCTACAACAGAATACCAGTGAGTTCACTCTAGTCCATGGTGAAGAGATGATGATGGACAACGGCCATTCCAGTGAATGGAGAGAGTCTGCAGCTGCAGGGAAGATAATCCCATCCATCGTACCCATGGGATATAAGCCCCCTCTCACTTGGAGATGGAGTGGACATCAGCATACCATGCAGTTTTGACCTCTGTAATGTTATAGTATGCTTTAAAGTTAGGTAGTGTGATACTGTCACTTTTGTTTTTCTTCTTCACTATGTTTTTTGGCTATTTAGTGCCCCTTGCCCTTCCAAATAAGTTTCATAATTAGCTTTTCCAATTCAGTAAAAAATGCTGTTGTAATTTTTATTGGAGTTGCACTAAATCTGTAAATCAGTTTGGGTAGGACAGACAACATAATAATGTTTAGTCTTCCAATCCATAAACAAGGAATATTCTTCCATTTATTTAGGTCTTCTTTAATTTCATTTAACAATGCTGTGTAGTTTTCTGTGTAAGAGTCCTTTACATCTTAGTTAATTTTTTCCTAGATATTTGATTCTTTTAGTTGCTATTGTAAATGGAATTTTTCTGTTGGATTCCTCCTTAGATTGCTCATTATTGGTGCACAGAAAGGCTACTGATTTTTGTTTGCTGATGTTATATCCTGCCACTTTACTGAACTTGTTTATCAGTCTAGAAGCTTTGTTGTAGATTTCTCAGGACTTTCTATGTATAGGATCATGTCATTTGCAAATAGTGACATTTTTACTTCTTTCCTTCCAATCTGTATGACTCATATCTTTTCCTTGCCTAAGTTCTCAAGCAAGTACTTCTAACACAATATTAAATAAGAGCAGTGACAGTGGGCATCCTTGTCTTGTTTCAGATCTTAGAGGGAATGCATTTAGCATTTTACCATTGAATATGATGTTAGCTCTGGGTGGTTCATATATAACGAATTATGGTGTTGAGGAAGTTTCCTTCTATTCTTATCTTTTGATGTGTTTTATTCAAAAAAGGATGCTCTAGTTTGTCAAATGCTAATGCTTTTTCTGCATTACTAGAGATAGTTAAAAAAAATTTTTTTTTATCTGGTAATGTGGTGTATTACATTGTTTGATATTCTTATGTTGAAATATCCTTGCATGAAATCCACTTGGATGAAATCCACTTGAACATGGTGTATAGTTCATTTGATGTGCTGGTAAATACAATTAGCAAGTATTTTGTTGAGGATTTTAGCTTCCAGATTCATTAGAGAGATTGGGCTGTAGTTTTCTTTTCTTGTGGTGTCTTTAGGTGGTTATGTTATTAGGGTGATATAGGCATCATAGAATTAGTTAGGCAATGGTCCCCCCACTTTTATTATTTTTTTGAAGGGTTTAAGCATGATTGGTGTTAGTTCATTCTGGAATGATTAGTAGAATTCACCTGTGAAGCCATCTGGTTCTGAACTCTATTTAATTGGGAGGTTTTTGATAACTAATTCAATCTTATTACTTGTCAATGGGCTGATGAGTTCTTCAGTTTCTTCTTTCATCAATGTAGGTTGCCTGTGTGTTTCTAGAAATTTGTCCATTTCACCTAAGTTATTAATCTTCTTGTCATACATTTTTTCAAAGTATTCTCTTATGATACTCTTTATTACTGGGATCAGTGGTGATATGCCCTCCCCTGTATTTAATTTTAAGTTTGCATTTTCTCTCTTATTTTCTTTGTTTGTCTAACTAATAGGTGAATGTGGAATAGTAACATCACTGCCTTTAAATATATTCTTAAATATTTCTAAGTTTCTGCCCTTACCCCATGCAATTTAGCAGCTACATTAGCTTGATCAGTTTTAAAGAAGGAAAGTTCAAATTTACTTTTGATGTAATAACATCAAAAAGGTAAATTTCCTAAGGCACGTGTGACAGGGCTCTTGAAAAAACTATTGTTCACCATCTACTCTAATAGAGTCTTCCCTTGACTGCTATGCTCCCAGCTACTTTGCTCTCATCATACTCTGGAGCTGAGGTTAAAACAGAGTTTGACCCAGAATGCAAGCAATCTCCATTTCCAATGCCTAACATAAGTCATTGAGGCCAAAGTGTTTTTCCTCAATAACTGCTCAAAGTAGTTGAGCATATAGATCTCACTGTGTGGAAAATATGAGTCTACCTAAATTTAGAGTGTCAGTCAGGCAAATAGAAATTCTGTAAGAACACCCATGTTGAAAGAATCACCTCAGAGAGCCAGAAAGACGAGGTCATTGGAGGAGAGGCAAAGAAGTTTTCAGGAGAGATAGACATACACTTAAGAGCAACCAAGAGGATATTACCAAGCTCCTGGTCTTTATGGCTCAGAAGAATTCTCACTGCTGTTTTCTTTTCCTGGAGCCAGGAAGTCTCTATATTCATGAAGACCAATAGTTTTATGGCCCAACATCAGGAACTGCAGATGATTCTTTTTTCATTCAGAGTCACAATTAGGACATGACAATCAATTATACCACAGAACTAGAAACTCTTAAATACTGAAGCTTCAAGATGCACATCCTCAGCTCTCTGACTTGAGCCTCTGATTCTCTCCCAATAGCTATAAGGAAGACATTCAAATCTTCAAAAAAGGTATGAGGAGCTTTTGCCTAATAGTTGTAAGCCCAATCATGAAGGCATCTCTTTATTCAGTTTCCAATGTGATTCTGAACACTGTGTTAAAAGAACCCATGAAGTGAGTTATTCTCATATATCTACTCTAGAAAGCAGGTATGAATTAAGCAATCAGAAGTTAGCCAGCTGAGTCGACAGCCCAGGAGACAGAGGAGCCAATGTTCTTTATTCCCTCATGTCACAGTCTGTATTCCAATCAGAGACACACTAACAAGTAGAAATTCATAAGACCCTCAGGGTATTTTATTTAGTTTGAACTTTTGAAACCTCTGGGATGAATCTATGACCTTGGATGAGAACTCTTGGGACTCTGGCACCATTTCGCTTGCTTTGTTGCTGATATGCTTCATTGAAAAATCACAGGGAAGCTGTGCATTGAACTCTAAGTAAACTTCAGGGTTTTTACCTTTCCAAACATATTTTGAATTTATAAATATCATTCACATGAATATTTTGATAATCATTTGCATCAAGATCAGAGAGTGTATCAGGGACATTGTTAAATGCAGGTCATGAAAATGAAGGAAAGGATAGCATGAGGCACTGTGTGATCAATGAAGACAAAGCCACAGTTTGATCTTGAATAATTAGAACTGAAAAATGTCCAGTGGATATTGGAAACGTGTCTTACTGTTGTTAATAAGTAAAGGTGGGGCCATTGGGCAGTTTGAAGATGTGTATTAGTGCTAAAGAACTGGCCTGTTTCCAAAATATAGGAAGAGAATAGACCAGAGCAACAATAAATTAATTACCTAGATTTATTAATTACTTGTCAAATGCCAGTTATTGTTTTCCATGTTTTAAATGTTCTTACTTATTTCCCACAACATCTATGATCTAGAACTTCTTATTATCTCCATTTTACATTGATGCAATTCAGGTACATTGAAATAACTGACTAAGTTCACATTTATTAAGTAGTGGAGTCAAGATTCAAATTCAGATTATGAGATTTCAAAATCTACCCCTTGTCTCTATGTGAAACAGCCTCGGGTATAGAAGTTAAGGTAAAGATTTCTCTTTGAATGTTTTGTCTGAAAAGGTGCTAACTATACAGAAGAGAGGAGAGGCTGATAAAGCAAAATCTGGTGTTTAGACAGAATTCTGTGCCTCTGGTATGGAATACCACATTGGACAAGCAAGCAGGGCACATTCACATCAAAATACCATTCTTGAATTCAAACTAAAACAAACAACTAAGCTGTTATGTGGGTTTTTTGGTTGTGGTATTTCTTATCAGTAGTAGTAGTAGTAGTAGTCATGTTATCATTTTTATTTTGATGTGTGCCTCCAAGATTTGGATATATCTGACATTATTATAATAATAAACTGAAAACAACGAATGATTTCAAAGATATCTGAAAATAATATTAAAGTGAAGTTGCAATTATGGTATAATTTTGTTGTTTGGTACATGTATAAATTTGATGACTTATAGTTTAAAACTGGTGTGTTTGATTGATTCTGGCTCATTTGTCATGATATCTAAGGGCTAATGAGGGACCATTACTCTTTAAGAGTCAATTATTGAAAAATTTTACAGGCTTTTTGAGGTTTTCAAAAATTACATTTGAATTTAGTCTTTGAAATATGGAAGAAAAAAATAATATACTGGTGTTTTGTGGGAAAAAAATGAGAAAATATCAAAACCCATCACCTACAGAGTATCCATGGTATGAAAATTGATAGGACTGGAAAGGGGAAAATTCTTTCAGAACTGTATTTCTCTAGTTTTCTATCAACATTTACATTTTTTGATCATTTCATATTCGTATCCCATGATCTTTCCTTCATGTAGCATTGCCTGTATGGCCAAAAATTTTATCTTAAATATGTTTATTTTTAATATTAGAAGAAGGGAAAGAAAATGTATAAAGCTAATGATTTTCATGGATTGGGTCTCCCTGCATTGAACAGCAAGTGATGCAAACTAGCAAAAAAAAATTAAATGCTTGATCTACTCTACAACAGTTAATATGCATTAAAGTGAATGGTTAGTTCTGGAGAATACCAAGACCCATTACAAAGCAAAACCCTTCATTTAAAGAAAAAAATTCACAATATGAGCCAGCAGAACACATTATTAGTCTAGGAATTTGGGCAATCATGCATGGAGATATAGATTTTAAAAAAGATTCAAAGTTTTATCTTGTAATAATTTTATTGATTGAATTTACCATATGATTAATGATGTTGATTGAGTTTTTATTGTCCTTATTTGTGATACTGGGAATGTTGATCTAGAAAAAAGTAAATGTGCAAATAAGTAATATCAAGAATGAACAGTGAATGTAAATTGGTATGAAATAGACATATGGAAAACTTTTTAAAGTTAATAAGGAAATACTGTCAGGAATTTGATATCTATAAAATTGTAAAATTAGAAGAAATGAACAACTTCCTAGAAAATACACAATTTACCTAAAATGACTCAAGTAGAAGTAGAAATCTTTGTTGGAACATCAGTTATTAAAGAAATTGTTTCAGTTTTTGCATCTCTCTCTTTTATGAAATCTTCATGCCTAAATTGTTTTTATAGGTTAGTCTTTCCAAATTTTAAACAGATTATTCCCATCTTTAACTCTATAAGTCAATAGCAAAAGAAGGACGACTACTGTACTTATTCTGTGATAACAAACCACACATCTAGAATATGAAAGGAAGTTGACAGCTCTATTTCTTCATAAATATAAAATATAAGGTACTGAATAATTTCTGAGAGGATGAGGGAGAAGACCAAATGAAGGTGTAGTTGTTAGTAAGTACTAGTTCTTAATTTGATGGTGGGATCATGTGTTCTTCAAACACCTTTAAAAACAACCAAAATAATGGTGAACTTAGCCAGATTGTTCAGTGTCTTCAAGTCAAGCTATGAAAATATTCTCTCTTTTACCTGCCTTTCTAAGCATTCACTGGTGTGGGGAGACCTCAGACCCATCCTTGTGTTACAGCAGCCAGTTTTCTGCAATGCTTGTATAGACCCGGATTTCCATTTCCCATCCCCTCAAGTTGTTTCTGTTCCAAGTTTTTTTTCTTGCCCCAGGGGTGTCACATTTAAAAGTCCTACATTAACCCTTATATTCTTAACTTTATATTGCTTGGGCAAGAAGTATGCATGGGGCATTTCCCATATTTCCTTGTATTAGGCAATGTTCTTTTAAAAAAAAAAAAGAGGAAGAGGAACAAGAGTAAAAGGAGAGGGGGAAGGATGAAGAGAAGCTGTCATTGTGAATCTGGAAGGGGCAGGGCAACCCCTTTTCAATCATCCTAGCATCTGAAATTTCCATCTTAGGTAGTCCCAGCCTCATGCCTACATCAGCACATCAGCAACGTATTTTCATCAGCTTCATCATAGCATTGAAGCATCTTCTTCATCTCTGCGTAATATCCGCACTTCCTTTTTTCTCTTCCATCCCTTCCAAGCACATCCTCTTCAACACTTGTAGTCCTCTGTTTTGTTAACAACCACCAGTCAAATGGGTGTAAGATGATTGTAGTTTTAATTTGCATTTCCCTATTAGCTAGTTATGTTGGGCATATTTTCACATGCTTTTTAGCCTTTTGTATTTCTTCTTTGGGGAAGTGTCTCTTCAAATCACTTGCCTTTGTTTTAATTGGGTTGTTTGTCTTTTTATTTTGTAGGCGTAGGATTTCCTTATATATGCTTGATATTAGACCACTATCAAATATATGGTTACTAAATTTTTTCTCCCATTGAGTAGGCTGCCTTTTCACTTTCTTGAAAAACTCCTTTGAGGTGCAAAATTTTTAATTTTGAGGAGTTGAGCAAGTTTTTAAAACATCTCTGCCTCCATAATAAAAGCATGGGATTTCTATGGCAATTAAATGGGTTAATGCTTAGAAAATACTTAGAACAATGACTGGAACTTAGTAAGTATTAGATAAAGATTTGTCTTAAGTTTTTAAAATTACCTATCAATGCAACAAAGGCATACAAGAACTCTCTGACCTATGTGTATTATGCATGGTGTATTGCAGAGCGGAACTCAATAAATATCTGTTGAAATAATTAAATACTAAAAGAATCTTGCATCATTGGATAAGGAAAGGAGGAAGGGAGAGGAGAGATGTATGATAATTGGTTTGGGCTGTTTTTGGTGGCACTGATTGCTCTTCCAGCCCATATCTCTGAAGCTCACTGAGCAACACAGGACCTGGGCAAGGGAGGGAAGAATTAGCAGCTTGTTGCTCACAGCTACTTGGTAATTTATTCAGTATATTTCTCAGACAATAAAATCTAAAGTAGCACATAAGCAATAATATATACCAATTGCCATATAAATTATCTATTACTAGAAGAGTGGTTTAGAAAAGATTTTTAAAAAATCCTGTGAGAGGAAAAGACAGAAGGTAGGAAGAAAAAGAGCTATGATAAGGGGAATGATTCACTAAAGGTCAAAAAGAATGAAAAAGAGGATGGTAAACAGAAAGTTTAAAATAAAGTATTAGAAATTGGTACAAATACTACAGGAAGTGTAATAGGTGTAAATGGTTTGATTCCCTAGTTAGAAGACAAAAATATTAGGCAGTAAGAAAAATATACATGCATGCCATTTATAAGACACTTCAAAATATGAGGACAAAGAAAGATTGAAAATTAAAAGATGGAGAAAGATATGAGATATCAATGTGGACCAAACTATTACAGTAATATCAGACAAAACAAATGTTATAGAAAAAAAAATTACAAGAGATAAGTGTGTTTCCCATAATGATAAAAGTTCAGATCATTATTTAGAAAATGAAATTTTAAAGATATACCAAAAGTTTAATGAAAAATATGCCAGATCTTTGAAGATAAAATTATTTAAAATTTTGAAAAATATCTTAAGACGTAACATGTACAATTTGAGCTATCCAGAGGCAGATATTGAAATGTCATTTGGAATGCTAGATGTTTATTAAGGATTAATGCCATTTTTCTCAGACTTGAAGCTATAAGCTTTTAAATTATTAAATTCCCACTTTAAAAACCAGCCCATTGGGAGCCGCTGAGGCCCAGTGGTTAAGTGCCGTCTTCCCACATAGGAGACTCTGAGTTCATACCCTGGCCTGGAACCTCAAAAA
>JAQZBX010022322.1:0-31652 GCA_029593785.1 Cabassous unicinctus
GATTTGTACTCTTTGCGGTGCACTGTGCTTCCTGGTCATGTACATGCATCTCTCTCAATGAGGTTGGGAAGTTTTCAGCCATTATTTCCTTCAACACTCCTTCTGTTCCCTTTCCCTTCTCTTCTCCTTCTGGAATGCTTATAATGCATTTGTTTGTGTATTTTGCTTTGTTGGTTAAATCCCTAAGTCCCTGCTGGATTTTTTCTTTCTTTTTATCTATCTGTTCTACTCTCTGCTTGATTTCAGATATATTGTCTTCCACATCACTAATTCTTTCTAGTTCTGTTCATATCTTCTGTTATGTGAATCCAGCATCTTTTTGATTTCTTGGATTGTGCCATTGATCACCATCATATCTCTTATCATTTTATGTATGTTTACAATTTCTTCAGTATGTTCTCCCAGTGTCTTCTTAATATCCTTAATCTCTTTGTTCTCTTCATTAAATTGGTTCATATTTGTTTGTACAGCTTTGATTAGTTGTTTGATGTTCTGCATCTGTTCCTGGTTTTTAGTTTGTTCATTGGACTGGTCCATGTCTTCCTGTTTCTCAGTGTGGTTTGTAATTTTTTGTTTGCCCTCTTGTCTTCATTTTACCTTGATGGGTTTACTCAATTGATTAGTTTCTTTCTCTGCTCTAGTTTTATTTAGCTGGTGGTTCTGTGTGTGTGTGTTAAGTTTTCTGTTTGACCCTTTATTCTTCTCATTTTATTTTCTTGCTTCTTTCTATGTTCCTTTGAAGGCAAAAATTAGGGCCAGAGAAATTGAAGGATATTAGAAAGGAAGAAGGATAATATTAATATTGATAAAAATTAGAAGATGGCTGTATAAGACTTAGTGAAATGAATATTTAAATCATGTAGGCAGTGTAGAGTAATAGGAAAAAGGTGGAGTACATACAGTGGACTGGGAAACCAGATAGAGGAAAATATATATAATGATTTGGAAGGCCAGAATGATGAGGAGAGAGAGAAAGAGTAAAGAAAGGGCTGAAAGGAAAAAGTTAATAATAATTTTTAAAAAATAAGAAAACAGAATAGATAGAATAGAAAATGACACCCTTGAAGTTGTGGGCTAATGAAAAAAGGTGGTATGTAGGAATCACAACAGAAAGCCGAAGGTAGAAAGATGAAGGAAGGAAAAGAGAGAGCATTGGGAGACAAAATCAATATGGACAGAGAATGAGAAATCATGGAAAAAGAAGCACAGTAAAGAAGAGGCAAGCTAGCAGCATGATTCTTTCCTGAGCAATCCACTTCGCCGTCCAGCTTCCTCCAGATCGATGTCCCCAAGATTCTCCGTGCACCCCCAGGACAGACCACTCAGGCAGGATCCTGTCCCCAATCAGCTGTCCTCCATGAGTGAGTTAGTGTGTGCCCTCCTAAACCAATGCCATGTAACCCCTATCAACTTACTCTGACACTTTGACCTCCATCCAATATCTTGGGCTTCTCCATTCCTTCCCTACCCAATTACTCTTCATCCCTCTCACCTGAACTACTCACTCTTGTCCTCAGTGACTCATTTGGCCTTGTCATCCCTAACTGAATCTTCTCCATAAATCTCATTTTCAAGTATTACCACCCCTGACCATCACCTTCTCTCCTTCTGCTTAGCTTCTCTACTGCCCACACTAGCACTTTTTATTCTAAGAATCCCCAACTTTATTATCTATCACCCATCTCATGTCCTTACTTCCTTCTTTATCTAGTTTTGATTCCATGACCCATCATTCTGATCCCTCTCTTGTAAACATACTTTAATTTCCTTTCTCCTCTCATCCTGTATTGTACAGTATTTGCCTGACAAAACCCAGACTCGGTTATACTGAACAGTGCAGCTGGATTTGATTGTAGAAAACCACACAATATTGTTAACTGACCTCACTTTAAATTATAACTTCTTGGAGAATGCATCCTTTTATTATTTTGTAGTACCTTCTTTATCTCTGAAAAGTGCTTTGTCTGAAATTATTATGATTACTTCACTTTTTTTTTTGACAAGTGTTAACATGGTAAATCTTTTTCCATCCAATTACTTTAAATCTATTAATCTTTTTAATATTTAAATTGGGTTTCTTGTAGAAACATATAGATAGTTCTTATTTTTTTATCTATTCTAATACTCTCTATTTTTAATTGGTGTATTTAGACCAGTTACCTTTTAAGCGATCATTGATATAGTTGGATTAATAACTACCATATTTGTAACTGTTTTCTATTGGTTGCCTTTGTGTTTTCCCTTTTTTGTCTTCAATTCTTTTTCTTCCTTTTCTGCTTTTAAATGAGTGTTTTATACTATTCCATTTTCTCTCCTCTTAGCATTTCAATTAAATTTCTTTTCAAAATATTTTTAGCAGTTGCCCTAGAGTTAGCAATATGCATTCATACAATTACAACTAACACATGTCTACTTTCTAATACTGTGCTGCTTCAAAGTAGAGCAGATACTTAGAGTATTCCCAATTCTTCCCTACCTTTCCTTGACACTGCTGTCACACATTTGTTTTAGCATTTCTTGAAAGGCAGGTCTACTGATGACAAGTAGACCTCAAATTTTGTTTCTCTGAGAAAGTCTTTATATCTCCTTTACTTTTTTAAAATCAATTTTATTGATACATATTAATAAAAATCCAATATATCCAAAATGTACAATCAATGGTTTTTGGTATAATCACATTGTTGTGCTTCATCACTTCAATCATTATTAGGGCATTTCCATTATTTCAATAATAAGAATAATAAAAAACAGACAAAGAAAATTCCTCACCTCTCAATCTCTCTCTGTTTCCCCTGTTGTACATACCTTCCATTTCTGGCTAACCTTGAAAATTATTTATTTGGTTAATAAGCAGTTTTATTGAGATATATTCACATACCATATGATCTATCCATGTATGATCAGTGACTTTTATTATAATCACAATGTCGTACATTCATCATCTCAAAAATTTTGGAACAATTTCATTACTCCAAAAAGAAAGACTCTATTCCCCTTAGTCTTCCTTCCCCAGTCCTGCATAAACACTAATCTAATTTCATCTTCAAAAATTGATTTATATTTACATTCTATATAACTGGAATCATACAATATGTAGTACTCTGTGTCTGGTCTTCTTCACATAGTATTATGTGGGGTTTTTTAGTCTGATATTAACATTTTATAGTATTAACCTAGATTTGTTCAACTTCAAAGAAAAAAGGTCTTATATATGCAATTTTAATTTATTCATATTTCACATAATATATTTAGTTTCTAATAGCACATTCATATAGTATTTGTCCTTTTGTGTCTGGCTTGCTTCACTCAAGATAATGTCCTCCAGTTTCATCCATGTTGTAATATGTTTCATGACTTCATTTCTTCTTACTGTGGCATAATATTCCATCATGTGCATATTTCACAATTTGTTTATCAATCAGTTGATGGACATCTGTGTTGTTTCCAACTTTTGCCTATTATAAATAACACTGCTATGAACATCAGTGTGCAGATGTCTAATCATGTCACTGCTGTCAGTTCTTCTGGGTATATACCAAGCAATGGTATTGCCAGGTCCTGTGGCAAGTCAATATTCAACTTCCTTAGGAACTGCCAAACAGTCCTCCACAGTGACTGTACCATTCTATACTCCCACCAACAGTGAATAGGTGTTCTTATCTCTTCTCATCCTCTCCAATATTTACAGCTTTCTGTAAATATTTTTCAGATTTTCTGTGGGAGATATGGAGAAGTCAGTGGGACCACCTTCCATGGAGCAAGCTACAAGAGCAGCAGATTTCTCTGCTCTTTTGGGGGTCTCAGCAGAGGTAATTGTCATAACTCCCATAGTTGAAGCCCCTACCCCCTCTCCTGGGGGCAGGTATGGGGACGTGGGGGTACAGGGCAACTAGCAAGGCACAAGGAATGTGATCTTGGATTGCCCTACAAGTGTCAAATATTACAGAGGTTGAAGTTGTACCTGCAGAGAATGGGACTAAACTGTTCAGCATGGATT
Source organism: Cabassous unicinctus (assembly GCA_029593785.1). Taxonomy (NCBI): domain Eukaryota; kingdom Metazoa; phylum Chordata; class Mammalia; order Cingulata; family Chlamyphoridae; genus Cabassous; species Cabassous unicinctus. Next base: position 3,998 of record JAQZBX010022322.1, read on the forward strand.
GTTTGCCCCAGCTTTGACTAACTTGCAGCTGCCATAGATTTTGGGGGTGGGTATTGGCTCCTTGGGGTGGGGGGGGGGCAAGGAAGGAAAGGATAAGCTTAGTGGGTCCATATAAAAAGTTCAGCCTTATCCAAATTTATATTCCTACCACTAACCCATACCCTTAATATCCATTCCCACATATATTCCCCTAATTTCTGCCTATATAAATTGAAAAATTCATGCAGTTCTTTTAAAGTATAGTGTACTTCTTCATGGGGTACACTTTGTACTTCACCTCTGGGGACTTGTTGTGATTTTAGTCTAGTTATAGGTCTGGAAGAAAAGTGGGGTGGTGGGGGTGGGTATGGAGAAAAATTAGAAGTATTTTGCCAGGTAATTACTTCAGGGCATTCCCTTGCAGTAACATCTGGTGAGACAAGAGTAATATCTTCAGGCATGGGTTGGATGGCACACTCCACAGGGCAAGGTGGATGTTGGATGATGGTTTCTTCAGAGCAGGGAGGTGCTGGAAACTCCTTGAGGCAAGCTGAAGATTGGTAGTACATGCTTGAGGCTGGGTGGTACACTCCTCAGGGCAGGGAGGAGGTCCAGGCTCCTTGGGACAAATAAAAAATTAGTAATAATATATAACAAATAAAATACAAAAATATAAAACTACAAAAAAAAAAAAGAAAATAAAATCTTTTTCATTATGTCTTTCATCACCATAAAATGTGTTTTCTTTTATGTAGTTTCAATTTCTTCCATATGTTCTCCAAGTGTCTTTTTTTTTATTTGCTTTATCTTCAGAGAAAATTTAGGTTACAGAAAAGTTATATAGAAAATGTAGAGGATTCCTGTGTACCCAGCCCCCTCCCCCTCCCACTTATGCCTATTATTAATATTTTACATGTGGATGGTACATTTGTTATAATTGATGTACAAATATTGAAGCATTGTTATTAACTATGATCATTGATTTACATTTTGGTTTATATTTTACACCACACATTATTATAGGTTTTGACAAAATTTAAAAAGCATCATTGCATGATCATGCAGAACAATTCCAATGCCCTTAAAATGACTATGTTCCATCTCTGCTATTCTTCCTCTCCCCTCCCCTCAGAATCTATAGTAAACACTAAGCTTCATTTTAAAAAAAATAAGGTTCACAATTACATGCAATAATATTGAGGGTTTGCCATATTGGTCTCTTTTCTTTTATTAGGCACTGCCCATGTTCTTGAGACATTCTTGCCCCTCTAATTGAGAACATAGAAGGACTTCCCAGGATAAGAGTTTAATATTTTCATGTTTATTGTGTGGGTCTCCACCCACTGAGATAGCACACTATGACAAGATGAACACTTTCATATTGCATAGAAACATGCCCCCAGGTGTGCCTTATCTTGCATATCCCCGACACCCAAAACCCTGAACCAGTAACCCTCCCCTGCCATATTTGCCAAAAAAACATTCCCACCATTGTAGTTTTAACCACAGAGCTACAATCCCCAGAGTTCACCTCTTCCTTCTTCCAGGCCCCCAATCCCATGGATAGTCCAACACCCCTACCCTACTACCCCTCACATTCTAGCACTGTTGAACCCAATCACATCACTGCATCACTATCACCCCATCCACTGCCCAACCACCCCCTTCCACCTTATCATAGGTCTTGCCCATGTTGAGCCTCAACTCACCACACTCTACTACCTTTATGTCTCCTGATATCCTATCTTCCAGACTCTGGCTCTGTGAGTCTGCTCAATTTGCTTAAGTCATATAAGTAAGGTCATGTAATGTTTGTCCTTAGTGACTGGCTTACTTCACTCAACATAAGGTCTTCAGGATTCATTCATGTTGTCCCATGTGTTAATACAGTATTTCTTCTCACAGCACAATAATATTCCATTGTGTGTATATATCAAAATTTGCTTATCCATTCATCTGTTGATGGACACTTGGGTTGCTTCCAACTTGTGGCAATAATGAATAATGCTGCTATGGCCATTGGTGTGCACACATTTGTTTGCATCTCTGCTTTCAAGTCTTCTGGGTATATGCCCAGAAGTGGGATGACATGATCATATTGCAATTCTATATTTAGCTTCCTGAGGAACTGTCAAACTGTCCTCCAGAATGGCTACACTATTCTACATTCCCACTAGCAGTGGATGAGTGTTCCCTTTCCTCCACATCCTCTCCAACATTTGTAGTTCTCTCTTTTTTTTAATAGCCACCAATCTAATAGGTATAAGATGGTATCTCATTGTAGTTTTGATTTGCATTTCCCTAATAGCTAGTGATGTTGAACATCTTTTCATGTGCTTTTTATCCATTTGTATTTCTTCTTTGGAGAAGTGTCTATTCAAATCTCTTGTCTATTTTATTTTTTATTTTTTAATATATTTTTATTTACTTTTAAATGATACTTAGATTACATAAAATTTTACACACAAAAATAATGGATTTCCATATGCTCCCTTCCCCTACGTCTTACCCTTCCCCACATTAACAACCTCTCTCATTAGCATGGTACATTCACCACAATTGATGAACACTTCTTGGAGCATTGACACCAAGCATGTTTTGTAGTCTACATTGTAGTTTTCACTCCCTTCCACTTAATTCCTCAGATCATGGCAGGATATACAATGGCCTGTATCTGTCACCACAATGTCAATCAGGTCAATTCCAAGTCCTGAAAATGCCCCATTTCACACCCCTTTCTCCCTTTCCCTGACTAGAACACCTCCAGTGGCCACTGTCTTCACATCAATATTATAATTTCTTCCATTGCTAGAATCACACGTCCACAGTAGAATACGAGCAATTCTACTCCAGTCCATATTTTATTCCTGATTCCTGAGGATTATGGGATGGTGATGTCCACTCCACCTATAATTGAGAGGGTCTTTGATCCCATATGGCTGATGCATGGGACTCTCTTGTTTGCACTTGTAGACTCTCTCAGTTCCTTGGTGTGGTATTAATATGTCTACATACATTAAATATCAATAGTCCATCTCAATCTTCCTCTTATCTCTTTTAAGAATCCACTCTCTACCATCAGGTCTTGAAGATATTTTCCTAAATTTTCTTTTAGAAGCTTTATTGTTCTTGCTTTTATATTTAGGTTTTTGATTCATTTTAGGTTAATTTTTGTATAAGGTGTAAAATAGGGGTGCTCCTTTCTTCTTTTACCATGGATATCCAGTGTTCTCAGCACCATTTGTTGAATGGATTGTTCTGCCTGAGCTGGGTGGGTTTCATAGGATAGTGAAAAACCACTTGACCATAGATGTGAAGGTCTGTTTCTGAACCATCAATTCAGTTCTATTGGTCTATGTGTCTGTCTTTATGACAGTACAATGCTGTTTTTACCACTGTAGCTTAGTAATATGGTTTAAAGTCCAGAAATTAGAGTCCTACAACTTCGCTTTTCAATTTTAAGTTGTTTCTGGCTGTTCAGGACCCCTTACCCTCCCAAATAAATTTGAGAGTCATATTTTCCATTTATTTAAAAAATGCTGTTGGAAATATCACGATTGCATTGAATCTGTATATCAATTTGAGTAGAATTGACATCTTAATGATATTTAGTCTTCCAATCCTTGAGCATGGAATGTTTTTCCAATTATTTAGGACTTTTTAAAATTTCTTTTAACAACTACTTGTAGTTTTCTGAATACAAGTGCTTTACACCTTTGGTTAAGTATATTCCTAATCATTTGGGTTTTATCTGTCATATTTTATTTTCACCACTCTTTTGGCAAATTTAGTTACTTTTATGGATAAAATCTTCATTTCTAGACTCTCTTCCAGGCCTCTCCCTTCTGCTATTTCCTTTCAGGCTCTAACACATCTTTTAGTATTTCTTGCAAAGTGGGTCTCTTGGTTAAAAGCTCTCAGTTTCTGTTTATCTGTGAATATTCTAAACTCACCCTCATTTTTTAAACCATCTTGCTGGATATAAAATCCTTGACTGGAAGTTTTTATCTTGCAGTATCTTAAATATATCATAGTACTTTTTTCTTGCCTCCATGGTTTCTGGTGAGAAATCAGCACTTAATCTTATTTTGTATCCCTTATATGTTTTGCATTGCTTTTCTCTTGCTGCTCTCAGAATTCTCTCTTTGTCTTTGACATTTGACATTCTCATTAATATGTGTCTTTGGGTTGGTCTATTTGGATTTTTTTGGATGGGAGTATGTCATGCTTCTTGGACATGGATATCTATGTCCTTCAATAGAGTTGGGAAATTTTTTACCATTATTTCTTCAAATATTCCTTCTGACCCTTTTCCCTTCTCTTCTCCTTCTGGGACAACCATGGCACATAAGTTTGCATGTCTCTTGCTGACAGTTCCCTGAGACCTTGTTCAAGTTTTTCCAATCTTTTCTTCATCTGTTTTTTGTATGTTCATTTTTAGAGGCCATTTCTTCAAGCTCACCTATCCTTCCTTCTGCCTCCTCAAATCTGCTATTATATGATTCCAGCGTATTTTTTATTTCACTTATTGTACCTTTCATTCCCATATGATCTATTTTTCTATGTATGCTTTCAAATTCTTCTTTGTGCTCGTCTAGTGTCTTCCTAATATCCTTAATTTCTTTAGCTATCTCATTAAATTTATTAAGATTTGTTTGAACATCTGTGATTAGTTGTCTCAACTCATTTATGTCATCTGGAGGCTTACCTTGTTCCTTTAACTGGGCCATATCTTCCTGTTTCTTGGTGTGGATTGTACTTTTTTGTTAGTGTCTTGGCATCTGGCTTACTAGACTCTTTACTCTGGGTGCAGTTTTTCCCTTCAGTTTAGGTTGTCTTGCCCTTTCTCCCTTGCTGGTTGTGTAGTCAGAGCCAAGGATATAGTTGGTGATATAAGCTGTGGAAGCTTAAGCTTCCTTTAGTACCCCAAGGACCAATGAAGTTTCTCCCAACTTTCTCCTTTGCCAGGGTTAGGGATAAAGCCACAGCTATGTGGAATAATCAAACTCATGCAGACCTAGTCTGTAGTTGCCCAGAGGGACTGATGAAGCTTCATGCCCCTTTATCCCCTGCCTGGGGTGGAGATGGAGCTTCAGGTGTGGACAGCAATCTATGTAGTGCAGATCCAAGAAAATCACAGTTGCCCCGGTAGACTTCCAATTATTCAGTCTGTGCCAGCCAAATGTAACTGCAGTTACCTGAATAGGCTGGTGCAGGGCCTGCTTGTTACTCCCTGTTATAGGTGAGACTGAAAGTAGGCTTGGGCTGCAGGCCAATCTGGGTGAAAAAAGCTGGTTTCTACCATCTGTAATCTTCAGTAAGCCTGGCTTCCCCTCATGCTGGTGGTGGAGTCAAAATAGCAGTTAGTGGCCTCTTTCTGACTTGGACAGGTTCAAACTTTAGCTGTTCTTAGGGGTATACTTTAGCCAGCCACATTGACTAATCAGTAGCTGACATTGGTGGCCTACCATCTCTTCCTCCCATTTTTGGGAAATGGAGTTTCCAATTCCTGCCACAGAATAGCTTCTGAGGTGGCTTGCATTGCCAAAGTAGGATGATCACCCATTTCCATGGTGTGGCCTGTTATTTCCCAGAGAGCCTGGCACAGGAACCCCAGCTTCCTCCCTGCCCAAGGTGGTCCTGTGGCTTATGCTAGAACTGCAGTCTGTTCTAGATAGAAAGAAGTTGGTCTCTACTAGTACTCTGATTTTTAGCCAGTCCCACTTCCTTTTTTGCCAGGTGACTACCAGCCTCCTGACTAGGACAGTTTCAAACTTTAGCTGTTCTTAGGATTATACTTTAGCTCACTGAATTTACTAATCGGTTCTGATTGTTCGCTGAAGTGGGTGCCAAACAATCTCTTTCTCCCCCATTTTTGGGAAGTGGAGCTTCCAATTCCAGCTGTGAAATAGCTCCCAAGGTGGCTTGTGCCTCCAGTGCAGCCTTCATGGCATGGAGTCCTCTACTTAGGAATCTTCTCTGCAGATGAGCAGTCTCCTCCTTCCATTCCTTCATGGATTTTTCAGGATGCTCTTTTGGTCTCCTGGAGCACCCAAGCAAGTCCTTTAGATACCTCTGGGTGATTACTAAATGCTCTGTTGTAGTAGGTGATTCTAGGAGTTCCTTACACTGCCACCATCTTGCTAGTTGTCAATAATACCACCATGCCTAAAAGGGTTTTGTCTTAAAGATACTTCAGACCACCTGTTGTATAAAGCAGGACATACACTGACATATATATGGAAATGTCAATAGTTTATTGTGTTCACATTTCCAAGCAGTTATATTACATTTATTTACTAATATAATAAATGCTTTCTAGAATATATTATAAAAAGACTGGACAATCTCAAATTAATAAAAACAAAAGCAATTTCTGAACTCTTTATTGTTTAAAAACATAATCTTTTGACCATAGTTGTTAACAAAAATCAACAGGGTATATTTTCTAAATTATAGAAAGATATAAATGAAAGTAAGGCTGGCACAGTTCATTAAAAATACCAGAAACTGTAAAGTGCTCACAAAATAAAGACACAATAAAAGATAAATGATTAAATTAGAAAGTATATTATTAAAACCAATCCTTAACAAAGATATAGCTAATTAAAAAAAAAAAAGAACAGGAATTGCAATAAATTTAAACTCTAAACAGTGTAGAGATCAGAGCAAAAATAATTCTTATTTCAGTAATTTATATGGATGTCATATACGATAACTTAAAATTTTATGTATATGTGGACTATAGAGGAAAATAATGTACATTTAAATTATTTGAATAAATTAATAATCAGTAACAAACTAGTGATAATTCATCAAAATTTTAATCTTTAAGAAAGGTTTTAACTTATTTTAATATTTAAAAAAATCATTCAAGAAGATGAACAATTATAATTCTACTAAGAAAACCTTAATATAAACTAAAATAAAACAAATCACTTGAAGGGGAAAATATATCTACTACCATTACTTCAATTTAAATATAAATAAACATAGGAAGATGTAGAAAATATACTTTTTGAAATATACATTGAATAGAAGAAAAGAAATTCCAGATTACATAGAGGCATTTTGAAAAGGAAAGTCTCGTAAGTAACAGAATAAAATTTATGGGCTGTCCACAAAATTTGGATTGATAATCAATTCTTAGCTTTTCCACTTTTCTCTATTAAAGTTCCTAAAACAAATGAACCAATATTTAATTCAAAAATTATAACTTTTTAAAGAACGTAAACATATAGAAAGCAGGAAAAATGAAATTAATTTTAATCATACCAAAATTATACAAAGACATAGTAATTATTGAATATAGCTGGTGTGTGACAGAAAGATAGGCTTTTCAAATGGTAACCAGGTAGAACCAAACAAATATAACTACATGCAGTATTTAGCTTCATTAATATAAATAACTTGAGGGCCTAAAGCATTGCAAGATGAGTTTCTTGATTTTGCTCATGTACCAAACATATTCATCTCCCAAAATGAAGAAAGCAAAGGAAATGCCAAAGGTTATAGTGATGAGTGGAAAAGAAAAGCTGCAAAATAGAAACTGATAATGACAATTTTATATATATGTATAATATATGCTTACAAAAACATAAGATTTTTCTAGAAGACATGAACAAAACTCTCAAAACTCAAGGTATTTTTGTATAACAAATTTTCTTCAATTTTACTCTATAACATAAAACTATCACATAATATATATTTTTTCAAAACAAAATCTATTGTGTATTGAAAAATTTTGAAGTATATAAACATTCTGATGATCCTGTTCAAAATTCATTAGTAATACATTAACTAATTTCCATTCATAATGTGACTTAATCTTTAAGGTAATTGTATGGATTTAGAAATTTTTTCTTGTACAGTTGAGGGACTAGTTTCATACTTTTGGTGACTTATGAAGGGATATATAGCTAAAACCCTGGCAGATATAGAATCTAAACTCTGGATTTTCAGGCCAAGCAAGCACTCTTTAAGACTATGCTATTTTTTTAAAATCTCTACAGAGTAAATGACTTCTGAAAAATCTTTTCATAATAAAATTCTCTGAATTTAAACCTGCAAGACTCATTGACAGGATTTCAGTATCATGAGTGTCAGAGCAGGACAGGGCTAATTGGGGTTGTGTCACAGAAAAAAGTGATAGATTACATTGGATTTACAGAAATGCAAACTGCTAATCCAAAGAAAAATATCTAATGATTGAGTAAAGCCAATCATGTAGGACACAGTGATAAGGGAGTAGCAGAGTCACCTGAACATAACAACCTGGTAGTGAAGAGGATTGCAGGTGGTTACATAGCAGTCTTAGGCCGTGGAAATCGAGAAAGAAAAATTCAGTGACAAAGAAGATAAAAAAAAAAACATCTGGGTGAAGCATCATTTGAATGAAATATATTTGTTGGAGGTCAGTAAGTTCCCTAAGGTGTTAGGTATGATTAATATTTAGAAACTGAGATCAAGGAATGACAGGTGACTGAGGAAAAAGTACATGGGGGTGTGAAGCTGGAGATCCAGGTGAATTATCAGTAACATACCTGTATTCCCCAGCACAGTAAAAAATCAGGTATCTCAGGAGAAATAATATAAAGAGGAATTGTGGGATCTCTTCAGATTCTGTCAATCCCAGAAGGATGAAATCAGGCCCATTTGTGTTATTCCTTCTTCCCATATCAATCAACTATTGTAAACTATTGAGAAATCAAACTTCGGAACAGTTTTTTAAAAAATAGGAGTAATCTGGCATTTAAAATAAAAATTTGCTTAGTCATTTTAAAAATTCATAATAAAGCAAAATTTTGAAAATATTACTGAAAAATTCTTAGTTTGACTGCCAAATATAAATTTGGTATGAATCAACTTTGGATATTTCATAATGGTATTTCATATATATTACATAATAGAATGATTTGACACTCTTATTAAACTTCCCCACATTAGCACATTTATAAATATTAAAACATATAGTAGTTATTACTATTATACATATTTTTAGATAAGAAAAAGGGCATGAAAAATTTTAAGTAATTTATCCAGAGTCACAACCATTAAGGAATTTTGGTATTGTGATTCTACCAAGATTGGTTGAATCCAGAGATGTTGCTCATAACACCATATTCATAAATATTTTTAATTTCAGAAAAGCAAAACTATATAATGAACAATGATAAAGAGTTTAATTCATCATTTACTGTTCTTTTACATCCAATATTATTTAATACAAATGACAGAATAGAAATTAAAGTTTGGGTGCATTAAAATTATAAAGAGCACATTATTATTAATTTTCAGGTGGTAGATTTATTACAAATATATAATCAAAATTCTTCCAAAAAATTTATTTTCAGTATATATTCATTGCTTGATGACTCTGTATCCATCAATTCTATATTTCCATTTCTACAAATTCTGGCAGTGTTTAAGTTATGCTTACATGATATGTAAATATATTTGCCTAATCCTCTAATAATATTGCAATTATTGAGATAAGCTAAAATGCCCTAAATTTGAAATACATACTTACCATGAGTCAAAGTTGGTGAAAAATTTCCTACAGAGTTATCTATTAATTTGTCAGCCTCAACTTTTTATCACAAATAAAGTATGTAAACCATTTAAGGAGCCTGAAAGTTACATGATATGATTTTTCTTTTGAAAAAATATTTAATTTTTATTCATATCTTCTACTATATATATCAAGAGAGAGAGAAAGTAAAATAAATCAACCTTAATATTTTGTTAAGGTCCCACTCAAATAGAAAGTTCATCTGGGAATTATGTCTCCCAAGTATTCCAGGGATACAGAAGCAGAGCAGTATATCCCAATATTGCCAGGACATCTCTTATATTGATGATTGCTTATAATGGAACATTTGGTAATCACTGGGACCAATTTCTAAGGAAGATTGCTTGGCATCATGCCACGGATAAAGGCTCAAGGACTAATGCATCCATGTTAGGTTTGTGATAGAGAATTGTCTTCATCTTAAAAGTTACATAATATTGAGCAGCATTTTTGGTATTCTCTTGTGATGCTCTAATTTATGACTGGGTAAAAGAGATGATTTCTACAGAAATATTTTATTGCTCTGTGGCTGAAAGGCAAGATCATTAACCACCAAGAATGGAATAGCTCATTTTGTCCAATGACACTATCATAGGATTAATTATTGTTCATTATACAATTATTATTATACAAAAAATTAAAAAATGAAAATAATTCATAAATATTGTTATTCTTTAAATGCATTTGCCACCAAGTATTTTCCTTTGTGCATATAAAGCTTATTTATATGTGTTTCTATTCTAGCATGCTGAATTTTCAGTAATATCTTGCTTTTATTATTAAATATTTATAATACACCTTGACCTCTTTTACAATAAGCTTTTTTAAAACCTACAATTCCATGTATCTTGCTTTGACTGGTGCAGGATAATTAAAATCTTTCTAGTAGTGAGCACAAGCTAATTAATGGTAGTGTTTGAGGAATCTGAAGGAAAGCATATGGTGTTTCTCCAGTCAGGTTTGGAATTGCCAACTAATTCATTGTCATAGCAGATGCAAGGTATTTAACCATCACAAACTTTTGTATAATTTGCTTTTTTCTTTTAGATTATTGGCTCTTATTTTATTAAGAGAAACATCTTAGACAAATGTAAAAATCAGTGCTGAGATGAGGAAAGATTTTATAATAATATGGATGGCCAAATGCTTACTTCCTCTGTATAAAAAACATGTGAAATGAATTCCTGTGAATCTTTCTTTATTTAACAATAATGGAATCAATTTTAATGTAGATTCATGAAAGAAATACTGTTTATACTGCAGAATTTAAAGAATGATTTTTTTCATAAGGACCAAAGAATTACAAGATAATATTTAATGAATTAAACAAAGCTTTGTATGTACAATTCTTCAACTCATCAAAAATCCTGTGAATGAGAAAACTTATTTGGAAATGTAAAGTCACCATCAATTCAATTAACAATAAGCCAACTTGGGGTTTATGATGTTCTACATAAATGCCACGTAAACAAGATCTGATTACTCCTTGGAAAATAACCATAAAGAGATTTTTCTTCCCAGCATTGATATAGTTGTTTTTTCTTAATAGATATTAAGTGAACTTCCAAATAATATAAATAATAGCTGAAGAAGTAATAATTCACATAACTTTTTATGACTAATTGTTTTTGCTGAATCTTTATTGTTGGGATTCTAATATAACACTTCTAATAGTAAAAAAAATTGGCAGACCAGGAGTAAGAAACAGAAAGGAAACATGACTTATTTGTCCTATATTTCAAAAAAATTAGAAATTTATCTCTGACAATTAATCAATGTCATTTATTAATAAAATTCAATTCTCTTTTTAATGATCTCCATTCGTAGCCATTGGCCAATTTAATGTAATTATGAATTCCAAAAATATAATTGATCATGCTTGTAAACTGATCTATGAATCTGGGCATGATTGAGTTGTGATTCGGGCATTGACTGGGCCATATCTGTAGGACATTGAGCCCCACCCCTTGGTGGTTGGGGAATCGAATATAAGAGGCAAGGCAAAGAACAGAGATGAAGCAGTTATTGAGAAGCAATTTTGATGTTGGAGAAAAGGCCTCAGGAGAAGAGAAGTGAGCTGTTTTCCTGATAGTCTACACCTGACCTTGTGGAGGAACCAGAAGAGCTAAGACCAGAGAGAAACGCAGCCCTGGGAAGAGAGGAACACAAGAATCCTGGACCCTGGCAAACATCAGCAGCTGTCTTGCTCCAACACGTGGCAATGAACTTTGGTGAGAAGAAACTTAACACTTTATGGCCTGGTGTCTGTGGACTTCTACCCCAAATAAGTACCCTTTATAAAGACCAACCCATTTTTGGTATTTCACATTAGCATCCTTTTGGCTGACTAATACAGAATTTGGTACCGAGGAGTGGGGGAGTGCTTTTGCATATACCAAAATGTTGGAACAGTTTTATAAATGGGTAAGGGGTATTTTTTGGAGGAATTGTGAAATACTTGATGGAAAAGGCCTAGATCACTTTGAAGAGACTGTTGATAGTAACATGGATGCTAAAGAGACGTTCTATGATGCCTTAGAAGTAAATGATGAAACTCTCATTGGAAACTGGAGGAAAGGTGATCCATGTTTTAAAGTTGGAAAGATCTTAGCAAGATTAACTCCTGGTGCTATATAGAAGACAGAATTTGAAAATGGTGAACCAGAGCAACTAGCTGAGGAACTTTCCAAGGTATACTCGGAGAATGTGGCTTGGCTTCTATTTGCAGCTTATAGCAAAATACTAGATGAGTGAAATACACTAAGGACTGAACTTTTGGGCACAAAGAAAACAGAAACTGATTCTAGAACTTCCACGTTTCTGGAAATCAAATTCCCAGATGAAAATGCCTCACTTGAAGACTTTACTAAACTTGGAACTTGTAAATCAGAATTGAAGATGTAGTTATCTAGGAAAGACTTGTGGACAGTCTTACTGTCTGATGGCTTGGACCCCTGCTTCCTGCATGCTAAACCAACAAAGTTTTTGAGAGAGCTGTATGAACAAAACCACTGTCAGCTTGGACAAAAGAGGACATGGTAAGGAGAGATTGAAGGAGAAACACCTTTAAGAATAAAACTGTGAAAGCAGAGATGTGGGATTAAGACATCTCCTGGGGCAAAGAGAGGAGCCCCACCCATATGTACAGAGAGGGTGAGTTTTCCCCAGCAGTTGAAGAGAGTGGATGTCCCCACCCAATGTTCTGGGAGAGTTTTGCCACCCCAGGGTGCAGGGAGGGTGGAGCACATTCCTCAAAGATTAGGGCAGTTAAGGTCAACACCCCATAGGTCTGAGAGGGGTGTCCTGTCCCCCATGGATTAGAGAAGGCCAGGTGGTTAACCCATTGTTCTGAGAGGGATGAACCTGTATGCGAAAGGTTAGGGAAGGCCAGGTGGTCAACTCTTTGCTCTGAGAGGGTTGAACCTGTATGCCAAATGTTAGGGGTCATGTTGTCTTCACCTCACTGTACTAGGGGGGCTAAGACTCTAACCCAAAGATTGGGTAAGGTGTGGCAATCACCCCAACAGTCTTGGAGGGTGAGGTCTGGAGCTTGGTCGACACCCAGATGCTTGATGAGGATGGAACCAAGTAAATGGCCATTGGACAAGACTGTATATAGTGTGGGTTCCCATGTGGCCCCAAGGGGAAGAAACCATCATCTTAAGAATGACTCTCAGAGTTTGAAATCGAATGGAGGATGCCCTGCATGTTTACTGAACTGAAGAGGATCTGTGACTCATGTCTAACATCCCAATTTCTCCTTATGATATTGAAAATGCTTATCCTTTGTCTTTCCATTTGTGTATCAGAAGCAGTTCAATGGTTTTGTAAGTTTCAGAAGTCTGTAACAGACAGGAATTTGCCCCAAGCAAACTGTATTTCTTTAAAATGATTATGATATGATTTTGTAGTTGAGTTGTCACTGATTTAAGGTTTTTTGAATATTGTAATGTATTTTTGGAATTCAGAGGGTGGAGTGTAGCCATTAGCAAATTTAATGTAATTATGAATTCCAAAAATGTAATTGGATCATGCTTGTAAACTGATCTGTCATTCTGGGCATGACTGAGTTATGATTAGGGCATTGACTGGGCCATGTCTGTAGGACATTGAGCCCCACCCCTTGGTGGGTGGGGAATCAAATATAAAAGGCAAGGCAAAGAACAGAGTTGAAGCAGTTATTGAGAAGCAATTTTGATGTTGGAGAAAAGGCCCCAGAAGTAGAGAAGTGAGCCATTTGCCTGATAGTCTACAGCTGACCTTGTGGAGGAACCAGAAGAGCTAAGACCAGAGAGAAACACAGGCCCGGGAAGAGAGGAACACAAGAATCCTGAACCCTGGCAAACATTAGCAGCTGTCTTGCTCCAACACGTGGCAATGAACTTTGGTGAGAAAAAACTTAATGCTCTATGGCCTGGTATCTGTGGACTTCTACCCCAAATAAGTACCCTTTATAAAGACCAACCCATTTTTGGTATTTCACATTAGCACCCCTTTGGCTGACTAATACACCATTGTTTACATGTTTGGAAGCTCTTATTAGGAATTTTATAATTTTATGAAAAATTGCCTCATGTTATTTTATACTGTCATTCATATTTCCTGAATACAAAGATTTATTTTTTCTAATATTTCTACTTTACACAGGTTTCTTCATATGCTTATATTCAAATTAATCATTTTTACATCCCTTACTATTCAGATTTTTTAATGTTTTTCTTTATTGGAGAAGTTCTGGGTTTACAGAACAATCATGCATAATATACAAGATTCCCATATACCACCACACCACCAAAATTGTCAACTGCTGTGAAACATTCATTACAATTGCTAATGTCTTATTTTTAAAACTATGTTATTAAATAAATTTCATGATTTATCTTATGCTTCAGAGTGTAATATATTTCCATAGATTTTTTTTAATTTTATTCTCTTATCATATATACAATCTAATTGCTTTTGCAAGAACTTCACATGCAATGTTCAACAACAGAGTTGACAAAAGGCATCTTTTTTTTCCTGATATTAGAAAGAAAACTTCAGTCTTTCACCATTAAGTAGGATGTTAGCAGTGGTTTTTGCTTATATACAATTTTTCCTGTTGAGGAATTTTCCTTTTACTCAAGTGTTCTATGTGTTTTTACCAAGGGGTGCAGGATTTTGTCAAAATCCTTTTCTGCATCAATTGAGATGATCTTGTGATTATTTTTCTTCATTGTGTTAATGTGGCATATTACATTAATTGATTTTCATATGTTGTACTCTTTTTTTCATTGTGATCCTCAGTCTGACTCATTTCAAATATCTAGACTTTAAGTTCACTGATTTCATTATCTGTCAGCTCCAATATGTTCTTGTAACACCTCTGGGCATTTTTTTCCTTTAAATTATAGTGGTATTCAACTCCAGGAGTCCTGTGTGGTTCCTTCTTAAAATTTCCATCTCTTTACTAAGTCTTTTATATAGCTCACCCATCATTTCCCTGATATTCTTTAATGCTTTCTCTGTATTTTTTCATCTCCTTTAGCATTTCAAAATCATGTTTTTAAAAGAATTTGTTTGATAGGTCCATATTCTTATCTTCATTTGTGTTTTCTGAAATTTTATCCTCTTCCATTGCATTGGCCATCATTTTAATGTACATTTTAATATTTTAAAATGTTAACTGTGTGATTTGCTTCCTGGCATGCCAGTTTCTTGGCTTTGTAAACAGGTGATTAAAAGACAGAGATTTTCTTGAGCTTCAGCCTTTCCATCAGGAAGGCTTGCCTGAGGGGAATGCAGTGTGGAGGGTTTTTCCTGTCTTTTGGGGCCTGTTTCTTTTCCTGGACTTTTGTTTATTATAATTGTTTTGGAATTTCCCTATTTACAGAGTTTTGGTTCCCCCTTTATTACCAGGAGCCAAACTTCCCTCTCCTGAGTGTTTGACACCCAAAGACCTTCACCCTAGACAGTTCAACTCTATGGTTTGTTACTAGCATTTTATTGCCTCAATCTGCTTTTGCTTGGATGTTTAATTCTGGGACATGAGCATGCCTGATAGGACTTTCTCATGTCATTCTTAGTCTGCTAAATGAGGAACCAGAATCCATGAATGGGGTTAAGACCAGCTCTAAAGACCACTGGGGAGGGAATCAAGAATGGTGCCAAGAGCTTCTCTGATGACTCCTCAAAGCTGAGCTTTCCTGACCTAACCAGAAAATGCAGCCCTTCAAATAAGTACCCTTAAAAGCCCAGAGGAAGCTCAGGGTCCTGAAGTCTCTATCATTTCTGCCCAACTCTGGGCCAGTTTGAAAAAAATGTCACCTGCCACCCTTAGCAATACAGGCTGAAAGAATGGCTGTCACTGCCTTTATGGGAGGCATGTTGAAATAATGGCTGCCTTTCAAAGACAAGCCCCAATAGAGCCAATATCACAAATCAAATGCTGAGAGAATTAATCCAGCATGGCCACATCTTGTCTTGGGGAAGAGAATTTTTATGTCCCTTTCTCTCACCAGTGAGCTAGCCAGTGGCTGGACTGCACTGTGTCTTACCATGAGAATGAGGGATGGGCATCAATATCCACCACATGGAGAAAGCAATTTACTGTTCATTATTGTAGTTTATCAGCCTCTTCCTTCTGCTTTTCCCTCGATGTGGAACAGTTTACTTCTTACTCCTGCAGTTTAAAACTGGTTTTCCTAATGGTTCATGCCTGTTTAATTGTTGTTTTGCTGGAAATTCTTAGTCCTGGAACTCCCTATTCCATCTTCCTACCTCATCTATTAAATATAGACAGCATATGGTTGAGTCTTACTTTTTAACAGAGTCAATTATAGGGCACTTAAATGGATGGCTTAGTCCACTTACATTTAAAGTCGTTTTTCATGTGCTATTTTCATTTCATATATATTTTGAAATTTTGATCCTCCTCTTTTGATTTCCTTTTGGATAATAAACTATTTAATATTAAAATCTGTTGCCTCGGTTGGATTTTTTAACCATAGTTCATTTCACTATATTATTAGTGTTTTTTGAGGAAAAAAAAATTTCATCTGTAAATTTTGTGTGTTCTTTATATTATGATGATGAATTCTAGGCAACCAGATTGACAGCATAAGATACTGCAGGGGCTGTTCACCCAAAGAATATTTGAAAAACTGCATAAAATGTCCAAACTATCTTCACCAGACTAAAAAAATTAAAAAATTATTACAATAATAGAGAGTCCTGAATCAGGAACATGCACCCTTAAAATTGGTAGCACCAGCTGGCATCTACCCTAAACCCTGCCTGGCACAGTGGAGAGCCAACCTGAACTCTTGTGGTGTGTCCTTGTCTCTGTTTTCGGGGAGTAGAGCAACATCTACATACATACTTGACTTCAGTGGCAGTCTGAAAGCCTGACCCAGGACACCCACTGCTGTCTTGTTCTTTCCAGAACTTGCCATGCAGGCAGAAACAGGATGAAGACAGCTAAAGCAATGTAAGAGACAATCAATTCAACATAGCCAGAGACAAAGGATTCCTTTCTATAGGACTACAATAAAGCACTCTGAAGGGAGTAAATTTTATTTCACAGTAGTAGGGAAGGTATTCCACTTCTAGCAAACAGGGAAGTTACTTAGTGAAGGAGAAACCTGATACTTTTGCTTCAGGTTGATCTTTTTAATAGGAAAGCTGGATTCTGAAGGAGAGCACCGGACAAGATGGAAGCAATTTTCAAAAAACAGTGAAATATGTTTTTTTGCATTGATTTTTTTCTTTATTAGCTCCTGACACTCAATGATGTATCTGTCATATAAATATCTGGATACAAATTTTAGAAACATACAACTCAGGGACTCAATATCATAGTTAAAAAATTAAGTAATAAAATGTACATTGTGAAACAAAAGCTTATGAGATATCTAAATCCCCTCTCAATCAGAAGCAGAGTGGTCATCACATTCCCAAATCCTCAAGATTGAGGAATGAACAAACATAAGAGTGGAATGTATGCATGGACCAAAGTAGACTTATTTTTTAGTAAGAAAAAAACTTACAACTTTGATATAAAAACAGTGGTCCCCAGAGATTCTCAGGAGAGGAGGAAGGAAGAAAAGGTGGAACATGGGGCACTTTTGGGGCATTGGAATTTTTCTTCATGATAATTACAATGATGAATACAGTCCAATATACATTTTTTTCAAAACTGTAAGTTGTACGGTGTAGAGCATAAGCTATAATGTAATTGATACACCAAGGTTAGTAACAATGCTTCAATATTTATTCATCAAGTGTAACAAATGTATCACACTAAAGAAAGATGCTAGTAATAGGGGAAAATGTGAATGGCGGAGTAGGTAGGGTATTTGAAATCCCTTATATTTGGTTTATAACTTTAATATGAAACTTCTTTAAAAAATAAAGTTAAAATAAAAAGCTTATGAGACAAAGGCATAAATTATGGTTCATCTCAAGAAAGAACATAAAACTTCAAAAATCATCAAAGAAGATGAAATGGTAAATATAATCAAGAAAGAATCAATGAAAACAAAGACAGCAAAAATGAAACAACCCAGGCTGAATTGGAAAAATAAAAAAAATCTATGAAAAAAAGATAATAGTGCTTCAGAGTCATGTGGGGTATCCTCAAGAATATCAATACAGTCATAAATTAATTCTGAGAAGAAAAAAGTGAGAAACATGCAGAAAGAATATTAAATGAAGTTATGGCAGAAAGTTACTCTATTCTAATAAAAGTCATGCACAAATATTCATGAAAACCAGGAAAAATTAATAGGATAACCTTGAGGAGAACCATGTCAGGTATAATGTAGTAGAAGTGTAGAATGCAAACACAAGGATAAAGATTTGAAAGTAGGAAGAGAAAAATAACATGTTATGTAAAAGGCAGTTCCTATAAAATTAAAGGCTGATTTCTCAGTAAAAATCAGGGTGGCATGAAGGCAGTGGGGTGAAGTATGTAAGTGCTGAAAGAATACAATTTCAACAGATAATTTATATCTGGCTTAATGTCTTATAAATGAGAGCACAATTAATGTAGTTGGACACTGCCTAGGTTCTTGACTAAGCTACAGGAAATGAATATCTGGAGCATGTCGGGTTAGTTAGGACAGTAAATTATTAAGGTAGGGAGGGAGGGAAAATGGGAGCAAATAACAGATCTTGGGTGGCAGAGAGAGAGGAAGGGGCTGAAGAGTGATAAAGTGGGTTGATTTACAGACTACAATTGCCCATTATTGATTATAAATCTCCAGGTTTTACTTGTTTAGTGATCCAGGTGTAGGTGTAGAAGGCCAGAACAGGGGTCAAAAGAAAGAGAGCAAAAGGTCTTTGAGCTTGTTTTTTAAATCATTAATTTTTCCACCCCTTTACTAATGGCATGGAAGGAGTTTCAGCTGTTTGCTGTTTTGATTGATTACCCCACCCATCAATCCCTCAGGAGGGCTCAATGACAACACCCCTGGAGAATATCCACGCCTTTTCCTGGCTTCCAGAGGAAATCTCATTCTGAATGGAATTTCTTGCAAGAGCCTTCTAGCAGCCATCTTGGGGGTACTCAAGGACATGTTTTCAATATTGGCATTTTTTTCTACCAGGTTCCAGATCTGTCTATTGATTACCTATCTAGCCTGCTTCATTAACATATTCCCAGATCAACAAAAGCTGTGGGAGATCATCATGGGTTGACTTGTCCTACAATAATGATACAGGGAGTTCTTCAAATGGAAAGAAAGGGCACTAGACGATGGACTGAAGCAGCAAAAAGTATAAAGATTTCTTGTAAAAGTAAGCAAATGGGTAATAATAAGCTCCAGTATTATACTGTATTATGTTTTTTAAAAATATTCTTATTTGTTCAGATTCAAACAAGCAAATGTTTAAAAATAATGAAAATTCTATGGTTTAGGATATTTATTGTGAAAGTATACAAATTGTAACAACTACAATAATGAAGTGAGGGATGCTAAGGCATAGGAACAAATTTTTTTATGTTATTGAAATTAAGTTGGTATTAAATAAAATAAGATTATATAAATTTTGTATCTTTTATTTAAGCCCAATTAAAACCACAAAGAAAGTATCTGAAAAAATAGATGAAAATGTGAAGAGACTCAAAATACTACAATGCAAAATATTAAAAAGATATGAGAACAGACATTAATGAAGAATGGTGAGAAAATATATAAAAATCACAAAAACAATATAAAACTAACAAAGGGAAAGTAGTAAAAATGGTGGAAGAGAATTCTGCTTTATTAGTAAATACTTTAAATAGATATGGCATAAGCTCTCCAATAAAGCACAATGGTTAAAACTATATGTATAATACAAGAAATTCAATTTTAATGCAAAGGCACAAATTGGATGAAAGTGAAAGGATGGAAAAACAATATTCAGTGCAAATAATAACAAAAAAAGACCTACAGTAGCTGTAAAATATTAGATGAAATAGTCTTCATGTTCAAACACTTAACTGGGACAAAGAATAGACTATATACTGATGAAGTGTTCAAGTTAACAAGAAGACATAACACTTATGAATATATATGCACTGAAACATCAGAGACCCACAATAACAAAGCAAATACTGACACATATTAAAGGAGAAATAAATGGTTCTGTGAGCTAGTAATAGACTTCAATATGCAACATTTAATAATGTATAGAAGATCTAGATAGAAGATTGATAAGAAAAATGTAATAATTGAGCGACACTATGAACAACCTATAGCTAAAAGATATATGTATAACACTTCACCCAAAATGATCAAAATACACATTTTTCTCTAGTGCAACCAGGTCATTCTTCAAAATAGACCATAGACTAGATCACAATATGAGACTTAATAAATTTAACAAGATTGAAATCATATAATGAATCTTCTCTAACAACACTGAAATGATGCTGAAAATCAATTACAGAAATATATCTGGAAAATGAACTATGTGGAAATTAAAGATACACTAAATCAGTCAAAGAAGGAAATCACAAAGGCAAGTAAGAAATGTCTTGACAAGAATGAACAAAAACATATTCCAAATCTTATAGAGAAACTAAGGCAGTAGTGATAGGGAAATGGGTAATTCTGAATTCAAATTTCAATATATAAGACTTAACATCACAATTTGAGGTTCTAAAATAGAAGAACATAATAAAACCAAAGAAAGGAGATTGAAAGGAATTAAAAATATTATATTGGAGATAAAGGAAATAGAGAATAAAAACCCAAAAGAGCATATCAATAAAATCAAAAGTTGTTTCTTTCTATGATCAAAAAAATCAACAAAATGTTAGTTAGTCTGACAAAGACAAAAAGAGACAGGGGAGAAATAATTAACAACAGAAATGAAAGAAAGGACATTGCTGTATACTCTGCTGTAATAAAATGGAGTATATAAGAGGATAAAATGAAGAAGAGTGCCCCCCCAAATTAGATAACCTAGATGAAATGGACAAGCTACTTATACTCACTCAAGAAGGAATAGAAAATTTCAATAGACTTAAAGAGAGATCAAATCAGCAATCAAAACTTCCCAACAAGCAAAATACTAGCACCTAACATGTACCATTGTGAAATTCACCAAACATTGACAAACACCTATTTTGTTCATATTCCCCCAAAAAATTGATTCAGAGGGAATGTTTCCTAACTCATTCTATGATTTGAGCCTCACCCTAATACCAAAGATAGATAAATATACCACAAAAATTATGGGCCAATATCCCTCTGAATATAGATGCAAAAACTCTCAAACAGACTCTAAGAAACAGAATCCAATAACATGTTAGAATTATACACCATGACTAACAGATTTATCCCAAGTAAGCCATGGTGGTTCAAAATAAGAAAATTCATTAACATAATACACTATATTAATAAAATGTAGAAAAAACACAAAAATAATCAAAATAAAAAACATGACCATTTAAATTGAAGAAGAAAATTCATCTGGCAAAATCCAGCACCCTTCTTGTAAAAACTATCATAGAACAAAAATAATAGAAAATTAACTCAAAATTATAAAGGTCATATATGTAAAACATACACCTAGAATCACTTTCAGGGAACAGACAAGGGTGTCCATCATCATTACTATAATTCAGTTCTAGCCAGAGTAATTAGGCAAGAAAACAAAATAAAAGGCATCCAAATTGGAATGGAAGAAGTTAAACTTTCATTGTTTGCAGATGGCATGAACCTATATATTGAAAATTCTCAAAAATGTACAAGAAAGCCAAGAGTTAGTAATTAAGTTAGCAAAATGGATGACATAATAATTTTAAAAAGTGATGTTTCTGTAGATTAGTAATTAACACTTTTAAGAGGAAATCAGGAATAAAATTCTGCATACTAGAGAAAATGTAAAACATCAAATAACTATGGTTAAATTTAATCAAGGCTGTAAGGGAATTATAAAGAGAAAACAATAAAACATTTCTGAAAGTACTCAAATAAGATCTATATAAATGATATAATATTCCCTGTTCATGGATTTGAAGACTAAATATTATTAAGGTATCAATTCTATGTAACATGATGTACATATTAAATGCAATATGAATCAAAATTCCAACACACAGCTTAGCAGAAATGGAAAAGCTTCTCAACAATTTTTTTTTTATTGACTAGTTAAAGACAAAAGAGACAAAACTGTTAGGTCTAGCTGATTTTTATAGTCCTTTGTTTCCTCATCGGTCCTCTAAATGTTCAAAATGTTCTATCTATTGACGTTTCTGGTGTATTGAAGTTTGATAAATTGCTGTAGGTATGTCTATTTTTCCCTTCAGTTTTTCAATCTACAGGAACAAGAAGGAGGATGATTTACTAGGGTAATGAGTTTAGCCATAGCTTAATTTTGTCAAATTTCTCATTACTTTGGGTCAAATTAATCCTAAGTGAAGTAATTTTTTATTCAGAAAATCATTGTGTAGCCTTTGCATACCAATAAAAATGCTACCCATGGGTTCTGAGAAATCCTTTTCCCTTTATTTTCTGAGGTAACTCCCAAATGAACAATTGTGTTAAGGTGAAACTTTCCCCAAAGTGGCCATAAAACCCAATTAATCTTGGATGAAGTTATGCCTTTTAAAAAGAGTTTCAACATTGCATTGTAATAAGAGTACATAAAGAACAAGAAATTTTTCCTGGAGGAAGGGAAGATTTAGATTTAGAGCATCCCTAGAGAGCTATCAATATTCTGTCAAACTATATCACACATCCACATCTTGTCTCAGTCCCCAATACTGACAGGTGGCCACTGCCAAATGAATTTCTGACCATCTGTGTTCAAGTAAGTGGAAGAATAGAAAATGCTGTCTTTGGATCAAAACTAAGCTTCAACTACAAAATCACAGCAGAATGAGAACCATGTTGTATTCTTTTAGTGATGCACAGCAAAGTTTTTCCAAGTGAACACTGGTAGGTATTCAGAAACTGCCAGTAATTTTGCTAGTGGATCAAATGGAAAATAATGGTTGGTGCCACTCTCATTTCCATTCTATAATCTCAGGTCTGTGAATCCCAGCTATGGGAAATACAGCACCATAGAGTGGACACTGATTTAGAGGATATACAGTCCTTGAAGAACTTTTACCCATCCCTGTAAGGCATTGCTCCACTGTTGATACTGTGTTTGAGTCTTCAAAAAGCCATCCATGGTTCTATCAATCTATCTGTTTCAGGATATGGCTTACATGTTAAGGTAAGATAATCCCATGAACATGGACCCACAACCTGCATTTCCTTGGCAGTAAAGTGATTTCCTTGAGCAGAAGCAATTTTTGTGGAATACCATGATGGTGGTTAAGGCATTCTGAAGGGCACATAGAAGGTAGTTTTAGAAATAATATTATGTGTAAAGAAGGCAAATCAGGATCCAGAGTAAGATTATTTTTCAGTAAGAACCAAATGCTGCCCCTTCAATGATGAAAGTGACCCAATATTGTCAACCTGACATCAGGTAATGGTGTGAACACATTGGAGAATAGAGACATATTGGGGTCCTAGTGTTGGTCTCTGCTGGTGGCATACTGGATACCCAGCAGTGGCTCTGCTCAGGTAGGCCTTGGTTAGTGGAAATCCATGACACTGAGACTATGTATAGCCTGCATTCAAAACACCATGGACACTTTGGTAATGAGCTCTTTGAGCAATGGCTAGGAAAAAGTCTGTGTGGTATTAACAGTACAGGTCTTCCTATCCACTTGACTATAAAATCTTTCTCTGCTAAAGAAAATTTAGGTGAGCATTTACATGGGACACAAATATGTTCTGTGTTTTCACCCATTCAGAAAGTTCTATCTACACACTTTGTCCCCAAGAATAGTTTCCAATATTTCATATTCCTTTTAAATCCTGACAACCCAGCCAAAGTACAGGTCAAAATTCATGAATTTGTATAGCAATGCACATCTGGTGATTTCTCCATCCAAGCAATATAAACTACCAGGTACTCTGCCTGAGGTTCTAGACTATGTGAGGATTTTCCTCCTCAACTCTACTTTATTAATATATCTGAAAGGGGATGCAATACTAGAGCTATTTTGGGTGATGGATCTATATTGTGTAAAACACTCTGTAAACAAGGCTCAAATTTTCCCTTCCTATAAGGAACTTCCTAAGAAGCCAAAGCTCTGGTCTGGGTGAGAAAAGGTAAGGTGGAAGGAATGGAGGCAGTGGGCATCTGAATCACTTTTTCAGTAACTTACCTGTGCTTTCATGACCTAATAAATCCTGATCTCTTATAAGTCATTTCCATTTGATGATGGAGTCCTGCAGCACATGCCCAACTTAATGGCTTAGTGAGTCAGATATTTCACAATGGGCAAGACAGTTCTCTTAGTATTAGGTGGCTCATGAGTAAGTAATCAGTCTCCATTATGGTCCAGGTAAAGGCTAAAAGATTTTTCTCAAAGGAAGAGTAATTATCTGCAAAAGGTGACAAGCTTTGCCCCCAAATCCCATATTTCTGCTCTGCAATTCTCATTTAGAGCCCTGGCAAAGTCTCCAAACAGCATCCCTATTTGCCACATACTCTTCAAGCACCATTGGATATGCTGGATTAGTATGGCCCTTGTGGCAAAATAGCTTTCATGTTATTCTAGAATTGTTGTAGAGACCCCTCCTAGTACAGTCCCCACTCAAAACTAGCAGGTTTTCATTACTCAATAAATGTATCTGAGTGGCACATTCAAATGACAAATATGTTGGTTCCAAGCTGCTTGCAGGAATACTTGGTGTTCTGACTCTTTTTAGGTTGTATGACAGGGCTGATGTAACAGATTACCCTTCACTAAGAATAAGATTTCATCACTTTGCCTTCTCTACTGGCTGCCTACAAATTTTACTAATATGGAAGCTACATGAATTTTTGTTGAATTTATTGCACATCTACTGATGTGCAAATGTCTTACCAATAAGTCTAGAGCAGTTGTACTTCTTGCTTACTAAGTTCAATAAGCATATCTTCTACTTAATGGTCAGGAGTTGTGAGTTTTGAAAGACAATTTGAATAATGTACCAGCAGACTATGTTATAACATAAGGTGAAGATTTGTTATACCCCTGAGGAACAACTGTGAAGGTATTTTGCTGGCCTTGTCAGCTAAAAGCAAAACAACAAATATTGAAAAAAATAGTATTTGTCAAATCAATAACTTCATACCATATATCTAGGGAATGTTTAAAATTTTCAAGTTCTATCTGAAACAGTAACTGCAATTAGAGTAATCACCTGGTTTAGTTTATGATAATAACACTGTCACCTTCCAACATTCATCTGCTTTCTTAACAGGCTGAATAGGGATGTTGAGTAGTAATGTGATGGAATCATCACCACTGCATCTTTCAAACTTTTTGGTGGCACTAATCTTCATCATATGTGTGTGAATCTATTTCTGAACTCTCTATTCAGTTCCATTATTCAAAATATATATATTTTCAAAAATACCACACTCTCTTGATTATCTTAGCTTTTTTTAAAACCTAAAATCAGATACGGGAGTTCTCTAACTCGGCACTTATTTTTCAAAATTCTTTTGATTATCTTACTCCTTTGTTTTTACATATAAATTGTAAAATCAGCTCATATACTTCTGCAAAAAAAGTTTTGCTTAAATTTGAATTGTTTTGCATTGAATCTATACATTAATTTGGGATTGCTTTTAATTATTAGATCAATTATTTCCAAATGGCAACCTACCAACCTCATATTTCTTTATTTCTTCTTTTTATTCAGATTCCATGACCATTACATATCCACTGTCATAATTTCTTCCTGAAGGGCCAAGGCATCCATGTATTTTTAAAAAAGGTATTCTATTTATTTCTCATTTAAATAGCCATGTGCTAGCCCTTAGATTAATATATGAGATTCCAAGGGAAGGAAAGGGCATATAAACTCAAAACCTGTGACATTTACTTCTACCAGACCTCTAAATATTCATTCACATAGAATATTACAGTTATCAGTCTACTGCTCCAACTCTCAGGTTAATAATTTCTAGCCATAAATTTTTCCTCTCTGTGAGATTCTCAGTGTGCTTAAATTATTTCTCATGCCACTTTGAATTATGGCTGTTTAAAATTTAAATAAGAACCATAGTAATATTATTAAATACTTAAAAATTTTCATAGTTTATGCCTTCACATTACTTTATTACATTTTTTTAATATTTGAGGAATTATAAAAGTTATCTTTCAGCAAGAGGAAACTGGACTTCAGGGAACTTAAGATATTAACCTAAAGCCACATAGCTAGTACATATCAGACCTAGGGCTATGTACTAGAAAATAATTATTACATTCCCTTTCCAATGCTATAACATGTTATTTTTCCACTGAGGGATCACTTTTATTAGGAATCAAAGTGCTTACATGTAGTCATTTTTATCATGAAGTTTGTTGTTCCAGAAACTTTCACTTGAATTTTATGGGGAAAGAAATCTCATCTGTTGCCCTTCTTTTGCAGAAGAGAGATATTGTGTTTTCTCCATGGGTATCTCCTGTGGAATAGAAGAGATTAATGAACTGGCATAAGTATTGAAATGCATAATATTCACAGTGTATTTTAATTAAGTGATGAATTCAGTTCCAGAGGTAAGAAAAAAAGATTATCATCAGGTACATAATATTTTAGAAACTATTACCCTTAATCTCAAACTAGAGTATGAGCTTGACTATTTTATTTGAGATAAGGCTTTGTACTTTACTCAAAGTTGTATTACAGGTGTATCACATGCTTTCTAGGGAACTTAGGTGAGAAAATAGGAATGTCTTTCAACATACTTAGGAAAGTAAAGCTGCAACACAGAAATTTGCTTTAATTATTTTGATGGAACATAATAAAATAGGGAAAATAGAAATAAAGGAATATATTTAAATATGAGTTAAATTAATTTTAAACATTGTTTTTAGATAAATTTTAGATTTCCATTTACAGAAAAATTACCCTGAAAGTATAGAAATTCCCATATAATCTACACACCCACAAGTAGTTTTCCTTAGTATTTACTACTGAGATTAGTGTGATAATTCTGTTAGAGTATCTGTTAGAGTATCTGTTAGATACTTCTGTTAGAGTTGATGAATGAATATTAAAGCATTGCTACTAACCAAAGAGTATAGTTTACATTATAGTTTACATTTTGTGCTGTACAGATCCATGGGCCTTGACAAATACTTAATATCATGTGTCTGTCATTGTAGTATTAAAAAGAAGTTTCTCATCATTCCAAATATGCCCTGTTCCACCCATTCATCACCCTATCCTATCTGAACCCCTGGTATCCAATATCTTTTTATCAGTGTTAAATGTTCTTCCATCAACACAATATAACAAAAAAAAAACCAACAAAAAAAAACAAACAATGAATTTACTTTGGTCCTTGGTTACAGGAATCTGTCCTGTAAAGTCTTGTGGGAGTCTGTCAAGCAGAGTCTGCAATGGCACAATGAAATTACTCTTAACATGGAGGTTGAGAGAGATCAGGGGGAGAACAGCTGAAGAAACTCTACTCTCAAGCTGATCCCCAGCATGCTTTTTATTCAGGATTTTTTTTACAGTCAAAGTCAGGGTGCAGGTGCAGGGGAGCAGGCAGGTATAGGGGTTGTAA
>JAQZBX010022323.1:0-31646 GCA_029593785.1 Cabassous unicinctus
GTTATCTTTTTCTTTCTTTCAGCACTTCATTTATGTTATCCCACCATTTTCTGGCATCCATGGTTTCTAATGAGAAATTGGATGTTAATCTTATTAAGGACCCCTTGTATGTGACATATCATTTTCTCTTGCTGTTTTCAAGATTCTCTCTTTGTCTTTGGGTTTTAACAGTTTCATTATAATGTGTCTTGATATGGATTTCTTTCCATTTATTTTGCTTGGAGTTCACTGAGCTTCTTGGATTTGTATATTCATATCTTGCATCAGATTTGGGAAGATTTCAGCTATTATTTCTTCAAATATTTTTTCTGTTCTTTTCTCTCTTCCTTCTGAGACTTCTATGATGCATATAGTTAGTACATTTGATGGTGTCCCACAGCTTACTCAGGCTCTGCTCATTTTTTTTTTTCCATTCATTTTTCTGAAATGATTTCAATTGTCTTATCTTCATGTTTGCTGATTCTTTTTTCCACCTGCTCCAATCTGCTTTTGAACCCCTCTACTGAATTTTTCATTTCAGTTTTTGTATTTTTCAGCTTCAGAATTTCTATTTGGTTCTTCTTTATAATTAGTATCTCATTATTGAAATTCTCATTTGTTCATATTGTTTCCCCAATTTCCTTTAGTTCTTTGTCCATAGTTTCCTTTAGTTCATTTAATCTACTTAAGAGACTAGGATTCCTCTGGGGTAGTTTCTATCAAATTTAATTTTTCCTGAGACTTGGGTATAATTTCCTGTCTCCTTGTGTATTTTGTAAATTTTTTGTTGAGACCTGAACATTCAGAGTATTTTACTGTGGTCACTCTGGAAATCTTGTTTTCCCACTCCTCAGTACCACTAGAGGAAAAAAAGAAGAAACAAGAGAGAAAAAAATGCTAACAAACAAAACACCAACAGAAAAGAAAATTTAAAATGTACTGCCTCTCCAAGTCTCTCAGTAGTTGCTGGTGGGTATGGTAGATTGAGTTTATATACCAGAAAAAAAAAATTTTTTTTTCTTAATATCAATCCCATTCCTTTAGGTGTGAACCTATTGTAAATAGAAACTTTTGAAGATGTTATATTTAGTTAAGATCTGCCAACTGAATTAGGATAGGTTTTAATCCCATTACTGGAGGCCTTATAGAGAGAAAGCCACAGGAAGGAGACAGATGTTGAAAAACATTGGTACCCAGAAGAGAAAGGAGAAGATATGGACATCACTATATGCACCATATGATGGGAAAACCAAGAATCCCAAGTATTGCCAGCCAGCCAGAATGCTACCAACCCCAGGAGAAAGCCAAGCCTTCTAGCCTCCAAAACTGTGAGACAATAAATTCCCATTTAGGCCAAACCCATTTTGTGGTACTTGTGGTAGCAGTATAGCAAAACTAAGACAGACAAGAAGTCAGATACTGCTGCTGTAGAGGCTGAAACCAAAGCCAGAGTCTGTGTTGTTTCCTCATGGATCTGCCAGACCAAAATTGATAAAAGTTGAAAAAAAGAAAACCAACCAAACCAAAGTTCATTGGCTCTTTATCTTTCAGTAGATGCCAGTGTAAGGCCAGAAGCTGCTGCTTCAGAAAGGGCCAAAAGTGAGGCTAGTATTGGTTGTGGTCCCTCAAGACCAAGAAACACTTGCATAAAAATAAAAAATAAAAAACTACAAAAAATTAAAAGTAAAGAAATCAAACAAAACATCCTGATAGATGCCAGACTCCTGATAGGAGACCAGAACCCTTGCTGCTGAGAGGGCCAAAACTGGGCCCTCAGAGATCCAGTACACCAAGAAACACACTTTCACAAATGAAAGAAAGCCAATAAAAGAAAGATACACTGGCTCATTACATCCTGGTGGATGCTGGTAGGAGGCAAGAAGCCTTTGCTGCCCAGAGAACTGAAAATGAGACTAACATTCATGGGAGACTTTCTTTCTAATGTATCTTTCTACTAATTTGTTTTCTTACCTTACAGCTCTTACCAGAAATTCTAGAGTGCTATTAAATAATAATTTTGATAAAGGATTCCCTAATATGTGTCTGATTTT
Organism: Cabassous unicinctus; assembly: GCA_029593785.1. Lineage (NCBI taxonomy): Eukaryota > Metazoa > Chordata > Mammalia > Cingulata > Chlamyphoridae > Cabassous > Cabassous unicinctus. The sequence continues at coordinate 2,031 of JAQZBX010022323.1, forward strand.
AAAGGGATTGTTTCTGGGTTTCACCATCAAGTTGGCTGTAGGTTTTTGATTTGAAATTGAAATGCTTTGTCACTTTAAGGAACATTCTTTCCATTTTTACTTTGCAAAGAGATTTGCTTTATTTTATTTGAAATAAATTAGGGAAATTTATAAAAAACCTATGTGATGTACTTTGAGAAGAACATGTCCCATTCTTAATTTATTCATTAATGTTACTTTAGTTCAACTAAGTGTTGCCTAATATTAGATTGAACCACGATTGCATTCCTAGAATAAACTCTATTGCACAGCAAGGATTTTTATTTTATATACTACTACTAAATTGTATTTGATCCTTTGTTTACAGTTTTTCACATATATATCAAAAAGTGAGATAGGTCTATGGCATCTTGTCTGTACATCTTTGTACTGGGGTTTTGTTGCTTTCATAAAATGAAATAAGCAATACTTAATCTTTTTCTCTATTCCAGATTCCTTTCTGTAAAGCATGGGAATTAACTGACCCTTGAAAGTAAGAAGTAATACATCTATAAAACAAACTGAGTTTAAAATCTTTAGAGGAATAGCCATAGCTTTCTCAATACGTTGCATATTAGTGCTTCGTGCAGTCTTTTTAAAAATTTATAAGTGTTTTTGTATTCTAACATGTTTTTGTTTATGTTAAAAATGTGAAGCTTTAAACTGTGCTTTTAAAATGGTTGAAGTATATAAATTATACTTCAATTAAAAAAAAGATATTGGGGGTAGGGAGCATAGAAAGCTATTACAGGTTGAATTGTGTCCTCCAAAAAAAAAGATATGTTGAAGTCCTAACCCTTGGTATCTGTGGCTGTGACCTTATTTAGAAATAGGGTCATGGTAGGTGGAATTAGGCAAAATGAGGACACACTGGAGTAGGACCTAAAATCCAACATGAATGCTGTCCTTAGAAGAAGAGGAAAAGCTTAGGCACAGTCCACGAGAAGACAGAGGCAGAGATTGGAGCGATACAGCTACAAGCTAAGAAACGCCAAGGATTTCCAGCAAACACCAAAAGCTGAAAGAGGCAAGGAAGGATTCTCCTCATAGGTTTCAGAGGGAGAGTGGTCCCACTAATAAAATACCTTGATTTGGGACTTCTGGATTCCAGAACGGAGAGACAATAAATTTTTGTTGTTTTAAGCCATCTCATTTGTGGTATTTTGTTATAGCAGCCCTAAGAAATTAAGACATAGGGAAAATCAGAACTCTTTTGGATTTCCTAATGATTAAAAAAAGTAAGCTTTACATTTTAATGTAGTCTGATGGTGTTTACAGATGCTTCATTTAACTGCTATGATTATAAGAAGAAACAACCAAGACATTTGTTGTTTAATGTAGCTGTAGCAGATTTTTCTCTGAAAAGCCAGTGCTGTCTTATGCCAAGAAACTGAAAGGAGCATGGAAACTAGAATATACAGGTGACCAAACTTCCACTGTCTCTTGTTAATCACTGTAGCATGGAAGAAATCCTAAATTTGGTGCTGAATTTTAGTGCTAATTCTTTTGAGTCTGTGCTAAGATATAATGACCTTTTACTTATATACATATTTTTTACTTATATATAAAATACATGGTACATGGTGTGACCATTTGAATCTTTTTGTAGATCCCAGAAAAGATCATGTCCTTAGAGCTAATCCATTCCTGTGCATATAAACCTACTATAGGAAGGAACTCTTGATTATATTCCTTCTGTTAAGGGTCTTTGATTAGATTGCATGACCCACGGTGGGTCTTAATCCTCTTTAATAAATGGAGGACTAAAAGCAGCACACACAGAATAAAGCAGCAGAGACAGAGAAACCTTAAAAGGTTGAGAGAGAGGTCCTGGAGGCCAGAAGCTAGAATCAGTGGAGCACAGAAGCACAGGAAGAGGCTCCTGAGAGGCTGAAAGAGATGAGGCCTGGAGGAGAAGGAAAAGACAAACCATATGCCTGACTGCCCACAGCTGAGGTAGGGCAGAAAAGTGAGACTGGAGGAGAACACAGAGACCCAGTCCAGCAGAGGTACCATAGTGACTTGCCACGTGGCAGGAGTCCAGGATTGCCAGCAGCTGACCTTTGGGGAGAGAGCATCGCTGATGATGCCTTGATTGAGACATTTTCATAGCCTCAGAACTGTAAGCTTTTAACCTAATAAATTCCCATTGTAAAAGTCAACCCATTTCTGGTATATTGCATTGGCAGCCTTTAGCAAACTACAACACGTGTACTCAGTGATTGCAAATTCTATTCATTTGTTCACATAATTTCAATATCCTATTGAGGAAACTATTGTCAAAATATTCAGAGGTTTGTCAAAGGAAAAACCAAATGTTTTATTTAGTAAACACTGTGAATCACTCAGAGGGAAGGGACATTTGCACTTGTTCCTTCCATCTTTAATGCCAAATCATGAAAAACAGAACTGATAACCAAATTGGATGGATAGCATAAATCTAAGCAAAATAAATTACATAAACTGTGTGCCTCATATCCAGCCCCTACTCAATCTAATAGAATCCAGGCTCCGACTATATGGTTTAGGAAGTCAGTGCAAAGAGCTGAGAAAACATTTGGCAGACGTCTGAAGTCTTCCAAGGTCTGCTCAGAGATGGTCTTCAGCATCACCCAGACGTTGAAGTGGTTGCCAATGCAGTCGTTGTGACTGAATCATTATAGATGTTTTCATATAGATACTTCCAAAGCTTTGTGACATCTTCTGGAAATTTCTTTATTGACAAAGAAAATTATGTCTCTCTAATATTTTATAACTGATGGTAATACCAAACAAGATTACTCAATTCCTTGAAGGGTTATTCATAGCTTAATGCAGACTTGGCTAGATCTGAGAGTAAGATGAATGGAAATCAAATATTGGATCCAAGGATAAAGGCAGAGCCCACCAGAGACCTGTATCCAAATGTAGTAGGAAAGAGCATCCTTGGGAAAAGTAAAATGAGGGAGGTTGGGTGTAAAGGACATATTAGGTAGAAATGGTAAAAAGTGTAGGAGGCAACCTTTGAAGCCCAGTACACTTTCTTCAACTCATCACAAAATACAGACCTGTAATCCCTGGATCGGAGGCCCCTGTTACAAGTTACCTGGGTTTTGGCCATCCCCTTGACTTGAGCCTAGATAATCAGTAACCGCATCTTGCTATTGAGCCAACTGCAAACTCTTTGCTCCCTGTGCATTAAGTTGGAACACTGTATGTCCTACAGAAGACAGACTATGCTAAAAGAAGTTCCAGTTTCTTAGAATCTCAGGAGGGCATTTCCCAAAATTCTGTGCAGTACCACAGACTCAGAGGGTCCCTGACACAATCTCATGGGTCTTGGCTGAGGTGGTGAGTCACACAGACCACTCAATGTAGTCCATCGCTTCCCATCTAGGGAATCCATTTCCTCAGGGAAACTCAGAATCCCCCCACCTCATCTGGCCAGGGATTACAAAAGAGGAGTGTCCCCTTCACCTAAGGCCAGTTCTTCCTCCTGTGCTCCAAGTTATATACCTCACACAATTGAGAAGACTTTCCATTTTATCCTCTCCCATTGAAAAAAACAACCACCCAGTTTCCTCCCCTTCTATGTCCCTCTTTCCCTCCTCCTTATCATAGCCAAATCTTTCAAAAAGGTACCCATTCCTACAACATCTGTGGCCTCACCTCCTGAGCTCTACTCCACTACTCTGCAGCAGCTGCCACCCCCACTGCTCCTCCAAAGGGGCCTCATAGAGCTCAGCAATGGTGTTCAACCCCAGGTCATTTCCATACTGCACTTCAATGTCTTCTCAGCTGTCATCAGGTCTCTCAGACACATCCTAAGTACCCTCCCTCAACTCTGCCCTCTGATCACACTGGCTCCCCCCAGGTTCTCCATTTCAGGATTTCATGCATGCCTTTCCTTCCTGGGGCCAAGTCCCCCACTGAGCCAAGTGTCTTTGTTATAAGTTTTCATGCTGAACTGTTTTGTTCATCTCATACCCAGGGCTGAGCACATAGAAGGCGTTCAATACATATTTGTCGAATAAATATTTTGTTATCTCACTCTTAGCAGCCATGATTATTCTAGCAATAATGTCTTTGAGGATCCTCTTTTTTCACAGCTCTCTGATCTCTGCAAACCCACTACCATAACTACACATGAAAATCTGAGAAAAATGGCCTTTGAACAATCAAAAAAAGAATGGTGGTCATACATGGCAGAATAAGGTAAACATTCCTAGAGCTAGAAAAATCTCTACATACCATCAAATACAACTGACTCCTCGTACAAACATTATTTGTCAGCTATGGCAAAGACTGAAGCCTGGAAATGTTAACTGGATTGTGCAAGGTCCAATAAATATTAGGTGGCAGAGTTTATGCTAGAACCCAGTTGTCCATCCAGGGCTTGTTCAATACACCCAGTGATGACATTTGGGTAGTGGACCTTTGGGGCTCTATAATGGCACAGACTTCACATCTGCAGCTGCCACCTTTTCCCCCTTGGCTGCTTTGATTTAAAACTTGATCAAACTACAATTTAGTATGGAAATGGAATCCCAAATATAGAATCAGCCAAGTGTTATCCACAAAACAAGAGCCAGACAGACAAATGTAGCTGTCATTACTATTTGCTGGAACATTTTTATCTCAAGATTTTGCTATTGAGCAGCACTGTTTGTCTCCAGATCTGCAGCCAAGGGTCTTAATTCTGCGTTTGCCTTCCTCTGGTCTTTCTGTGTGATCTTAGGCAGGCATATCACCACAGTTTGCATTCACCCATCCATTCTTTCACTCATTTGTTCACTTAACAGCCATCTTTCGAGCACTTTCTAGTTGCAGGACATTGTGTTGGTGCTAAGTAGGATACAATGACATTGAGAGGTTGTCAGTCTTCAACAAACTTGTAAAGCAAATGAGAGAGGAAAAATAAAGGTGCATACTTTAGGTTTTGAATGAGCATGTCATCCAAAGATCTGCAGGGAAAGGGTGAGGCACAGAAGAGAAGAAATCTAAAGAAACAAGGAAAAACAACTCACTGAACTGTATTTTTCCTGGATGTGTGGTGATTCGCAAGGTTTGGTTCACATTGTTGATGTGATCTGAGAATGATCAACGAGATTCTTTAATTAGGGCATGTCAGAAGGAGCATGAGAGGATCACTTTGGAGTTCAAGGTAACTGCACACATATTTTGCATCCTGTAAGCCAGTCACTTAACCTCTCACAGCCTCTCTGTGAGAGGCTTCATAGGGTTGCTGTAATGTGTGTCATTTTAAAATTCTAGCAACCCCATAAAAATGTAAGATATCATTATATCACACCACACTCTGTTCCTACAGGCATTAGAGTCAGATTTCAAAGATCCTGCTGACTACAAGTCTGTGATTGCTCTTACAAAACTATATAGGTTGAGTTTCAGTAAGAGAATGCATTCGTTGTTTTTTTTAATTCTTATTATTTTCCACCTATGAGGCCCTGTATAAGGCACTATAATCTATAAGCCTCTGCTTCCTCATCTGAAAAATAAAAAATAATACTTAGGCTCCCAACCTCATAGGATTGATATGAGAATGAATAATGGTAATATGTTTGGAATGTTTTAAAAGGGTATATATTGTTAAGTATTAAGTAACAGATATTCTGCCCTTAAAATGAGAAATGTTTTACGTCTAGGACTACTCATCCTCCCCCCAGCCCCAACCCCAACATCATGAGATGACAATTACCATTTTGATGGCCATCCTTTCAGGAGTCTCTTTATGCCTGTAAAGCCCCTCACACACATCCTACACACACACACACACACACACACACACACACATTTACAGGAATGAACTTGAGTGATGTGTTTTTTTTTAATGGTCAACTTCCCTTCGTATTTGACTCCTCACCAATGCCTCTTTTCATAGTTAACTCAAGCTGTATTTCCTCTATCAAGTGCTTCCTAAACATTGCTCCCATGAGGCAGAATTTCTTCTTAACCTGGATGCTTCTATCATAGCACCAATGCTTTATGGCACATTCTTCCTTCCCAGCTCTGACCTTCTCAAGAGTAGGGACCATGTTTTATCCCACTTTGTGTCCTTGGCATTTAGTACAGTGCCTGATACATTGTAGGCACTTAGGTAATGAAGGAATAAATGAGTGAGTAGATGAATGAATAAATGAAGGAACTGCTACCTAGGATGTACACAAAAGTTTAAAAATGATTCCTTTCTAAAGCAGAAGGCAAATCACAGTTATTTTCCATATATATATATCCCAATTACACATACAGTTTTCATTATAGCATATATAATTTAAAATTATAAATATATTTTTTCAAATTCAAAATGTAAGATTTATGGAACTTCAAAAATATATCAATTGAGAATAATTCTTCTCTTTTTATGTTTTTAGGCAGAACCGGGGATTGAACACAGGATCTTGTACATGGAAAGCAGGCACTCAACCACTGAGCTACATCCATTCCCCTGAGAATAATTCTTTATGATTCAAAATCTTGTTAGAGGAAAATAGTGAACCCAAGTACTGGCAATTTCAAGTGTTAAGTTTGAGAAAGAAAGTTGTCCAGGGGAGATTACAATACTTACTGGTGATATCCTCACCATTTCCGTCTTCTCCAGAACTAAAACTGCCAGCCCAGGTTAGCTGAGGACTTTGCAGTAGAGAATAAATGTGCACAAGCACTTCTCAAACTTTAACATAAATAAATCATGTTAAAATACAGAATTTTTTCTGGTCCATGAACTATACTTTGAGAAGCAAGGCAATAAATAATAAGAAAAGGTAATTTCTCTCGATTTCATTTCCCAAGGCAATGTCCCAAGTCCTAGACATGGACTCAACCACTGTGAATGAGTTCCCAGTTATTGAGCTTGTTTTATGAAAATGAGGAAAAGTATATTTTGACAATTTTAGTAACAACAACCCCAAATGAACTTGAAATAACTGAACTCAAATACTTATTGCTAGTTCATTCACCTTTTTTTTCTTGATTATTTTCCATGCAAAAGTCATTTAAGTCAGAAAATCTTACAAAATTTAATTTTAAATATTGTTTCCTTTGCTGCCAAAGAAAGACTCCCATTTGGACAAGAATATTCCAGGATATCAAATTTAATGGCAGAACAAGTGAAAAGCATCATGTTCTAGGCACAGCATAAATTCCAGGGACTCTGAGCTCAACATTGGCATTCCAGCTCTACAGAACGTCAGGTTGAATTGTCTCAAAGGGATAATTCTCCCTACCTAAAGCAAGAGAAACTCTGCTTAAAGAGAGTGCATGAAAATCCATAAAATTCAATTTAAACTGACATCTGAACAATATTTGAATCTCCCAATTCATAAACATAGTATATCTCTCCATTTATTTAGTTCTTCTTTAATTTCTATCTGCAATGTTTTGTAGTTTTCAATGTGCTGATCTTATACATATTTTATTAAATTTATTCCTAGGTATTTCAAGGTCTTCGGTGCTATTTTAAATGGTATTTTTTAAATTGTAATATCCAATTTTCATTGCAATGTTTAAAGATTCCATCTCCCATCAACCTACCTTTTTTTTTTTTTTTTTTTTTTTTTTTTTTTTTTCTGCACCTACTATGTATGCTTTCCTCTGGATGCTTTTAAGATATAATATGCCTTGGTGCGGGCTTTTGTGTGTGAGGCTATAGATATACATGTATTTATCCTGCTTGAGGTTTCTTAAGCTTCTTGGGTGTTTGGATTTATAATTTTCATCAAGTTTGAAAATTTTTCAGGCATTATTTGATTATTTTTCTTTTCCCTCCCCCAACTTCAATATCCTTCTTGGACTCTAATTATCAGCATATTAGACTGTTTTATATTGTCCTGTATGTCACTGAGTGTTCATTTGTCCCCAATATTTTTTCTCTGTGTATTTCAATCAGTTCTATTACTGTGTCTTCAATTTCTCTAATCTTTTCTTCTGCAGTGTCTCATCTGATGTTAATATTATCCAGTGAAATTTTCATTTTAGATATTATATTTTTTAATCTGAAAGTTCCATTTTTCAATCTTCCTTTTCTCTCCTCACTTTGTTCATGCTTTCCTTTAAATACTTAAGATAGTTAAGATGCCTATTTAACATCCTTATCTGCCAACTACATCATCTCTGTGACTTTTAGGTCTATTTCTTGTGGCAGATTTTTGTCCTTGTCATGGGTTACATTGCCTCCTTCTTGACATATCTAGAAATTTTTATTAGTTGCTTATCTTTGCACTTATGTTGTTGAATGTTTGGAGTTTGTTGCCTACATTTAAAAAGTGTCTGTCTTTGTTTTGGGAGACAGTTATTTGTAGGTCATTTTGATCTCTTTGAAGTCTGTTTTTAAGCTTTGTTAGAATGGTTCTAGAGTATTCTTTATCCCACAGATAGTTCAGCTCTACTACTGAGGCATGACAACCCTGAGGTCTCCACTGAACACCTAAGGTGATCACTGAGGAATCTCCACTTTGGCTGGCCAAAATTCAAACATTTCCCTTACTTGTGGGAGCTTTGGGAATTGTTCTGCATACAGATCACCAGGCTTTCTTTGCCTGGCTTTATGGAGTTCCACTCCACACATATGTGGCCCAGAACTTAGCAAAGACTCATGAGGACTCATACAGATTACTGGAACTTTTTTTTACATGTAGTTCTCTCTTTTCCAGAATTCTGCCACACAACTTCCAGCCACCTCAGTTTTCATGAACTGCCATTTCCAGAGTCAACTCAATGAAGGTCTTTTGAGACTCCTCCTTGCTATCTGAAATTTGCCTTCAGGCTGAGAACTAAGACATTTAAGATTTGTTTCTCTTATCTCAAGAATTCCAGTCCTATGCTGCCAGCTGCCCAATGTCTGAAAACAATGCTGTTATATATTTTGTGCAGTTTTCCAGTTGTTTACAGAGGTAGATAAAGTCTGTTCATTTTTCATCATGACCAAATTGTCTGGAATTGTTTTTCATGAAAGACATTTTGCGACTTTAGGCAACGTGTCTAGGGTTCCAGATGACGAAGTATTCTGTGTTACTGGAGTGAAGGGAATGTCCCCCATTTCCATGAGGAACGACCATGGCTCTACCAGTGAAGACTGAATGAAGGCAGTATGATATTGTCACCTCATTGCTTTTCCAGTTTGGGGATGGAGCAAGAAACACAAAGGTCAGCATTCTGCCAAGGGACCGTTGGGGCATGCCTGACAGAGCAGAGCAAGTGAATGAGTGAGCCTCAGAAGTGATGTCTGGGCAGTTCCCTGACAGAGTAATGGTGATAGAGCAGCAGCATCTAGGTCACAGAATTCTGCTGTGGCCTCTTGGATATTCTTGCAAGGTAGGAAGAGATGGTCTTTTGAACTGACTAAGGTCTGTGGTAAAGCAGGTGAAGGCTATCAAAGCAGAATTTGGGAGTTAGTGGGCTGCAGCCACAGACTGATGGAGTCTAAAGGTATTGGAATTATATTTAAATAATCAGTCTTAATTCAAAAAAACTGGCAAATGACTAACTGGTTTTACAGCAGCTTTGATCTCCAACCCTTCATTTCAAAAGACATAGTTATTGTCTTTTTGTTCTAGGAACAATGGTGAAACTACTTCTCAATACATCAACATTTATTTTCAAAACATTTGTTGAGCTCCTTTGTGTGCAAAGAAAATGTCCCTATCATTGAAGACCTCCTAGGCACCTGAGGGGAGAGGCAGCTACATTGTCATTGATTTTAAGATTATGTTCCAGGTGCACAGAGAACACAAAGAGGAAGCATTTACTGCCATTTGTATGACAGTCAAACCTATACAATTCAACAACAGATCTTTCTTTATAACATTCCTGACTTCAAAAAAGGGTTACCCTGGGGAGTGGGTGTGGCTCAAGCAATTGGGCACCCGCTTCCCACATGGGAGGTCCCGGGTTTGGTTCCTGGTGCCTCCTAAAGAAGACCAGCAGTCGCTGCAACCAGCAGGGAGTGGAAGTGAATCAAGCGGTTGGGCACCCGCCTCCCACATGGGAAGTCCCAGGTTTGGTTCCTAGTGCCTCTTAAGAAGACAAGCAGACAGATGAGTGAGCCATCGTGGGGGAGGGGAGAATAAAAATGAAAAAATAAATAAATAAGAAAAATACCATCACAGTCCCCCAATAAAAAGGTCATAAATTTAAAAAAAGGGGGGGGCGGGGTTACCCAGCCAGAAGACATCTACCCAATTTGACTTGCTTAATGAGATAAAGACAGTGGTCTATATGTTATTTACTCTTTAGTACAGTACTTTATCTTTCTCCGATGTTAGACAAACCAGTGAAGGGGGTTCCAGTATGCTCAGCACAACAATGATCGTATAAATAGGAATGGTGTTTCAATGCTCTGCTTGTTATTGAATTCCTGTTTCTTGATGTTTAAAATCATAAACTTTCCATAATTTCAAGTATGAAGTTTCAATAGCCAAATGAAAAACCTCAAAGAAAATTCAATAGAAAATAAATACTGAGAAAAAATCATTTGTAACATATGTTATTGAAAACTTTTTTTTAGGAGGTACCAGGGATTGAACCTGGGACCTCATAAATGCAAAGCAGGCACTCAACTACTGAGCTAAAACCCACTCCCCTAATTGTAACATATTTTATAGAAAACCCTGGGAAGTGAAAAATTGAGCCCATTGGCAAATTTTATCAATTCAATTGACCTGATTTTAGCCATTCAAGCAACTTTTCACATAGCCATTATGAAGCTCCGTGGTCCATCTTGTCGCATAAATAGCTCAAAACATCTGTTTTCTTAGGGGAACAAACAATTAAAAATGCAACAGCACACCAATTTGCAGTGTAGACTGTTCATGTGTTCTCTGCTCACACTATATAAAATTGCAAGCCGCCTCCCCCCAGCCCCATGGCACATATGAGTGTGGGTGTGTTGTGTTTGTGTGTGTGTGAAGGATAGCTGGGAGGGAGTTCACTGCTTTTATTTACTCTGCAGATACTGAACTCTATCTGCTAAATATGTTCGTCTCAATGGGAATTCCAAAGTACAATATTAATTCCCACCCTAAATAATTGTTGGTTTCCAGTATATGAAAGAGGAAAACTCAGCAGCTGATAATGGAAGGGGGAGTCATTGATGGAAGTTGGAATTGGCCCTTTGGCAGTAAAATACAAGTCATCTTCTCGCCTCCTACAGATCCAACTCAATTTTGTGTAGTGCACAATTGTGCTGTTCAGCACAAATTGTGCTGAATAAAATGATGACAGCTTGGAAGGTCGGCAGTTTTCCAGAGAGCAAGGAAATATCCTGCTGAGGATTATCTCACCAGCCATAGAATAAACTCAAGTGCCCAACAAACTGAAAAATATAATTAATAGAATAATTATATTTCCATGTGCAGAGGCTAAGGAAAGTCTGGAGGGAGGTGAGTTTTCTTCCATTACGCCTCTAGAGGATATATATTTGAGTAGACCTAAAATAGAACAGGCAAGTTCTACATATGCTTTAAATAGCTGAAGTTCTTGGTATATATGAAGGAAAACTGAAGTGTTGCAGCAGTATCTTGTTCCTCCATCCCTGTTAGGATGTCAAGATGTTATCCGTGTCAATTCTGTAGTAGCCAAGTCATTCCTGACTTCTTCCTTTAGCCTTTATTAAGCACAAATAAACATTCTTTAAAAAAAAAAAAAGTGTGTGCATTTTGCTAAGTGAAAGAACCCAGTCTCAAAAGGATGCATACTCTAGGATTCCATTTATGGGACATTCCAGAAAAGGCAAAACTATAAGAACAGAGAACAAATAAATGGTTGCCAAGGATTAGGGGCAGAGGGAGGATCTGAATGCAAGGGGTAGGGGCAGTAAGCAGTGAAGTCTTTGGGGTATGGACATTGTTCTGTATCCATTCTGCAGTGGTGGTAACCAGAATCTCTGCAGGTGCAAAAACTCATGGAACTGCACACAGAAAAAGTGAATTGCCCTGTCTAGAGATTTTAAAAATGAATTTTAAAATCATTTGAGTGCCTATTTTGTACCAATAAAGCAATAGGGTTCTCCTCCCTTTCGTAATGCTGTGCATTCAGCATCTCGACTGCAGTCTTAATCCAGCATCTTCTCATTATTGCTCCAGCCTCGATAGAGTATTATTACATTATTATTTCCAGCATCATTACATTGTCAGCTCAGTGTCACCCAACCCAGGAGCTCCCTGAACTAAGTCATATAACTCAAATAAAAGTAACTGATGGTTGCTGAGAGGCAACTTTTCCTATACTCTGACTTTCACTGTCTTTCTCTAGCTTTGAGGTCACCATTTTTAAAATACATAATTAGCAAGTTATTAAAACACATTTTTTTTGTTTTTCTCACTCCAAAAATATATGTCTACAAGTCACCCTATAAATCCTCTGAAATTTTACTTCATCCTTCTTTCCTGAAAGAATAATCAAAAATTGTAAGAAACTTGTACTATTTCCTCAGTTTGAGAAGTGATTTGTCCTGTAACCTGGGTGGCAGCGACGCTGTGAAATGAGGCCACAGTAGACTTTCATATACAGCTCCCTTTTCATCCCCTTTGGTTTCCTTACCCATTTGCATTTTCAAGTTGTTAATGAAAACTAGCACAGTATTTTTTTCACTTTTTTTATTTTTATTGGAGAGGTTGTGAGCTTACAAAACAATCATTCATAACATGCAGAATTCTTATGCATCAACCCACCACCAACACCCTGCATTGTTGTGGAATATTTGTTACAAATTATGAAAGAACATCATCAAAATATTACTGCCAACTGTGGTCCAAAGCTTATATTTGGTGTATTTTTCCATGAAACACCTTATTATTAACACCATGTATAAGTATCATAAATTTGTTAACATTCACAAGAGAACACTCTTGGATTTGTAGTGTTAACCACTGTCTATAATCCATCACATGGTTCACTGTGATATGCAGTCCCATGCCTTGTACATTCCATCCAAAGTGTACACTCAGTGGCTCTCAGTTTCATCAGAGTTGTGCTGTCATTGCCTCTGTTGATTTTAGAACATTTTCCTTACTCTAATGGAAAAAATCCCACACTCCCCCTATTACTGACCCTTAGCATTGATAGAGTACCTTCTTTGCCATTGATGCAAGATTACAATATTGCTGTCAACTATAGTCCACAAGTTACATTAATTGTATTTTCCCATGTGTCACCATATTCTTAACCATCCTTGAACACATGCACTATTGACATATGGAACACATGCACTATTGACATATGGAAAAAGGACTTCCCACTTCCTTTTATTGTGGATCTAGACATCCACAACTCTTTCTAAAACCTCCTCCTGAAACTCCTTGGGGCGAGCATTTTCTATTTTTTTCTGATTTCTAGGAACAGCAAGGTCCACGCCATCTCTTCCTTAAATCCTGTAAATCTTGTACTAATAGCAAATCCTTAAGGCAAACCTTATGGGGAGAAACTATCCTCCTGTGGTGTGTTCACTAAGGATCTCTGGAAAACTGCCACAACTGGTTCTTAGTGTTTAGTATTTGCATCTCTGTCTTGAGAACAGTGTTTCCTAATTGTATTCCTAGTTGCCCCCATCCCTTGCCGTCTTTCCCTTGTCCATAAGACTGACTCCATTTATTTCATATGGCAGAGACTTTGAACTTTTCTTACACTTTCCCTTTTCTAACTTCTGTTTCCCAGTTTCCTAGTCCCTGACATTGGCTGAATCCCTTGATCTGAGACTTCTTCACCAGAGGCTTTGCAAGTATCTCCCAGTGTGAACCTGTGGAAGGTGAATCTCATATCCTCAGACTCACTTTCCAAAGGAAGCATTTTGAATTATTTCTTGGTTATCCTTCAAAACTTTCTTGTATATACACGCCCCACTTTCTCCAAAGATGGAATCAACCCAAGTGTCCATCAACCAATGAATGGATAAACAAAACATGGCATATACATACAATGGAATATTCTTCAGCCATAAAAATGAGTGAAATCTTGATGTGTGTGACAACATGGATGAACCCTGAGAACAGTATTTTGAGTGAAATCAGCCAGACACAAAAGGACAAATATGGTATGATCTCACTGTTATGAACTAATTATAACAAGTAAATTCATAGAGTTAGAATCTAGAATGCAGATTATCAGGAGATAGACTGGGGTTAGATAATGGAAAGTTGATGCTTAACTTGTACATAATTTCTGTTTAGGGTGACAGTAAAGGTTTGGAAATGGATGATGGTGATGGCAACACATTAATGTGATTGTAATCAACAGCACTGAACTATACAGGTGCGTGTGGTTAGGATGTACATATTACTAGAATAAAAAAAGATAAAACATAGGAGTGTACAACACAGTGAGCCCTACTGTAGATGATGGATTATAGTTAATAGTACAAATATAAGAATTTTTTTTCTTGAATTATAACAAATGTATGATACTAATACAAGGTGGTAATTAGGGTGGTATATTGGGGAAAATACACCTAAGGTGAAAAATGGACGATAGAACTATTTAAATAATCTTTCATTAACTGTAACAAAGGTACTATTGTGAAAAAAGTAGTACAATTATATTATTAAAAATTGCTATCATGAATTGTAACAAATGTTCCACACCAATGCAAAGTGTTGGTGGTAGGGTGATATATGGGAATCCTGTATTTTATGCATGATGGTTTTATAAATTCATGACTTCTTTAAAAAAAAAAGAAATGGGCCATCAAGAGATCAAAAGGCAAAAATATGAAAATCAACCTCCTTTGTTTCTCTATGTTGGTTGTAGCCTCCCATCAAAGATAAGGTCTTATTTGAAATGAAGGGTGATGGGAAAAAACAAAAAAATTACAGAGAAAAATATATACTTATATCAAGATGCTATGGATCATTCTGTCAGATGGATTTTTTGCATATCCAGCCCCTAGCTCAGTATCTGGCCCATAGGAAACACTCAATATATGAAAGGTGAGGGAAGGGAAGGGAGGGGCGGGGAGAGGAGAGGAGAGGAGAGGAAAGAGAGAGTGGGCCCTATTTCTGAGTATGCATCTTTTTTATGGCTGCAATGCAATGATTGACTAATATTGAATAGGTTAGTTTTATTTTTAAAACTATTGAAAATTTATAAAAATGAATGTTTTTATGTGACATTTGAAAACACTGAAACATACAATGTGGGAAGTAAACTCTCCTACAAGCCCACCACTTTCAATTTTCTGGACCTTTTGGGGATTCTGTGAGCTACTGAACATCCAGAGAATCAGAGCTTCTTGAAGGAAGCAGAAGGTGGGTGGCCAAGCAGCAGGAAAGCACCCACTGCACTGCCCGCTGCCACTGCCCGTGGCCACCTTGTAATGCCAACACAGGGTATGGGATGCCCCAGGTAGGACATTGGACACTGCTGCTTCTGAGAGCAGAATGTCTCTCCACCATCCTCACCAGAATGGATTCTACGCAGGGACTCCCTCTTCCTTGAGAGTACAGGTCACATGCCTGAACTCTACTCACAAAGAAGGCTAAGAAGGCAAGTCCCTGGCCTCTACCATGGGGAAAGACTCACAAGGGAGGAAATTCCCCAATAATAGGAAAGGAGTCCAAAAGATGCTAGGCAGTAACTACGTGTGACAAAAGTCTATCACATCATTTTAAATTCCTTATCACATGTCTCTCCACATAGACCCTCCTAAGGATGGATGGACCTGGTAAAAGTAGTTTCCAAATTTGTCTTCCAGCATCTTGTACAGGCACAGGTAGCCTCCCTACTGCTGCATATCCACTTGAGTCTCTGCACCTCCACTACCATATCCTATCTTCTTGGGATTGGTGCATGCATATCATATTTGCTCCTTTCCTCAGCACTTAATTCCTGTCCAGCTCTGAGATTCTTATTTCTTTGTCTTCTCGCCTCCTACAAGTTTATATATCCCACATAAGTTCTTTCAAATAAATTTTTTTTTTTTTGGAAATTATGGATAACATAATTAAATGTGGTTAAAAAAATAGATGAAGGAAAGTACAATGAGCTTTGGTTCAAAGACACACTCATGGAGACATTGTGCCCGTGTGGTTTTTGGCAGGGGAGGTGGGGTATAGATTGAAGTGTTGTGCCAATTTGCTCTATCATTACTTATGAACAAGAGCTCCACATACCATACCACGGCTTACATTGACAGGACTGCCAGCAAATTATGTGCCACTTTTCTAAGATGACTTATACAGGGTAGTGAGATATGATGACAATTTTTCAGAAATCATTTGAACCACTAAAAAAAAAAAGCAACTTAAATTTACGTACTAAGAATTGATTTCTCAGCTTTATTGTCCCTCTCTTTGATGCTATTACAGAATTTCATGACCTACCAAGGAATGATTAATGATGGGCTATGAAGAGGAACAAATACTGCATTTTACATTTATTGCAAGTTTACAAGTCATCCCAAATCTCCAGAATTTATCAGTTATATTTTATGGGTGCAAATAAGTAGTTTTAAGCATAGGACACTAGGGACCGTAACAGCCCCTTCTTTCAGATGCTCTCAAATGACCTTATAAACAAGCCTTATTATCCCCAAAACAGTGATCCAGGAAGGAAGTGCCATAGCCACTATTAGAATGTTTACTTCACTGCCACAGAGTGAATTGCTCTAATGTTCATTTTTACAGCAAATGAAATCATCCAGGGATGTGTCTTGTTGTTGGCCTGTGTGCTGGTATCAAATTCATGTAGGAATTTAGAAACTATTTTTTTTAAGTACACCTAGTTATGAATTTTATATGAATTCTACCTGGAAATATTGGAATCCATGAATGTTATCTACAATTGGTTCAAAGAGAAAATTATTATAGATCTGAAAGTGATGGAAATAATGGGTTATCCACTTACCAGTTTGTTTGAAAATATTATAGGTTATTGTCTTTGATAAAATAATGAAATAAATTCTGAATTTGTCACATAAGGAGGTAGCTGGTTACATGCATCTGTGAGAAAGTACAGAGGTGCAGAAGTGCAGGTGCTTCAACCACCTCCTTATGGAACAGCTGGCGGCTGGGATGACTGGATGGAGGCATATCTGGGGCTTTCGAGTGAATAGGGTGACTCTTAAGTATGCTCTAGAGGTAGATCGAGCATATCTCAAATGCCTGTAGTTAATCTAGCCCAAGAAGCAGAGTGATGTAACAATCCAAGATTCTGTAAATGGGACCAACTTCAGAGCTGACAGATTCTTGTCCTGCTGTTGAAAATATTACTGCTTGACCTCCCTTGGAAAATTCCTATAGAATCTACTATTTTTCCAGTGAGTGAGCCCCAAAGATGTTGGGATTTGGTTATAAATGTGAATAAACACCACTGGGGCTGCCCAACATCAATTTGACAAGCAACACAAGTGAAACAGAATGTAAAATCCTCTGGAATTCTAAACCTCCCATTGCCATCAGATGCCCAAGGGTGGCCTGATCAAGAAGCCTGCACACCCAGAGAGGGCATGGGCACAAGTGGCATTGTGGGATATTCATAAGAGCACTAACCTAGGGTATTTAGAAATCACCGGGGTTAAGGGTTGAATTGTGTGCTCAAAAAAAGATAGGTTCAAGTCTTAACCCTGGTTCCTGTGACTGTGACCTTATTTGGAAGCAGGGCCATTGCAGCTGGAACCAGTCAAGTTAAAATGAGGTCATAGTGGAAGAGGGTGGGCCCTTAATCAATATGTCTGGTGTCCCTATAAGAAGTGGAGAAGGGACACGGAGTTACAGGGGAGACCGTGTGAAGATGGAGGCAGGTGCATTTACAAGCCAAGGAACGCCTAAGGGAACACCAAGGATTGCCAGGATGCACCAGCAGCTCGGAGCGGCAAGGAAGGGCTCTTCCCTAGAAGCTTCAGAGGGAGCACAACCCTGCCGAAACCTGGATTTTGGACTTCTAACCTCCAGAGCGGTGACACAACAAATTTCTCTTGTTTTAAACTACCCAGTTTACGGTATTCTGTTATGGCAGCACCAGGGGAAACATAGATTGTTGTAAACTAATGTCATATTTCGTTTTAAAAATGGAACCGTGAAGAAAATTTGTTTTATGCCTTCCATTGTCTTCAGAAACCTACGCAATATAAGATTTTATTGATAAGGATTAGAATTCCCCCCTGCCTTTTTTTTCTTTATTTTTAAAGAAATTTTAGATTACATAAAAGTTACATGGAAAATATAGGGCATTCCCATTTACCCCACCCCCTCCCCATCTCACATTTAGGATTAGAATCCTTAATCCCAAAATTAAGTACCTGGGTTTGTTGTTTATTTTTTCCCAGTTCTATCACATCAGCTGACTGCTCTAAGGGCCCAGGAGAACTTCAAGGTTGCAAGGGAGCTGGTCCAGTCAAAAGAAGTGACTTCCCTTTTGTCACCCACCCTTAACTTGTGAAATGAATTGTGCTTGGTGGAGAGAGAGGAAGTGTTGCATTGAGAAAAGAGTGTCTGTCGGCTTTGAAATCAGACAGACCCAAGTTTAAATTTAGTTCTACCATTTATGACCTTGGATCACATAACCACTTAGAGCCCCAGTTTCCTAATCTGTAAAACAGTGCTGATAACTTCCCAGCAGGGTAACTGAAAGGACAGCTGTAAGAATGTGCCTAAATCAGCAGGCACACAGCCTGGGACCTAGAAGGTGTTTAATGAATAAGCTGTGATTCTTAACTGAAGCCACTGTAAGACAAAGTAACCCCAGATTGCCGAGTGTGCGATCTTAACCTTCCAAATGGTTCAGATGGATGGGGACTAGCTCGTTGGGGATAAAGAGATTTATAGACATATGCTGAGAAGTGCTGTCTCTCCTGAAATTTTAACTTCAACTATGGGATGGGGAAAACTGGAACTTGGAGATGGAGCCATTCGCAGTGTGGTCTCGCCCTGCGTGTTTCCTCATTTGGAAAACGAGGCCCAAAGCAGCTTTGCTTCCCACCTTCAGAGCTGATGTAAGGATGCCCTAAGGATGCCAACCCGATGGCCCTCTCCCACTGAAAGGCATTTCCAAGGTAAGGCCCCTCCAGGTTTTGCATCTGGATGGACCTGCTCCCTTCATCTCTGCTACTGATGGCACTTCAGTGACACCTCATTAGCAGTACATGAGGTGCTACTTAGGTTTTCTCTGGATTCACTGTTTTGTTGTTAATTCTCTGTGGAGCATTCTCCTGGAGACAGATCTGAAATGCTCTAAAAATCTAAAACTGAAGTGCCTACCACACTTGTCCTTAGCTGCTTTGACAACTGTACTATTTTAACATGAAGGACAGGAACAAAAAGGTGAAGAAGCACTGAAATTTTCAGAGCTCTTGTTTACAACCTCACTATACTGACACAGATCCAACAACTTCCAAGAGTGAGAAGAAAAATGCAGAAGGCAACAAAGGGAAAACAATATGTTTATTAAGAGGCATGAAAATGCTTAAACTCATTTATAAATAAATGTAATATAATTTACCCAGTGAAAAAATAGTTAAAATCCATGAATAAACAGGATTTTATATTTGAAATGATTTGATATTTGATCTCCAAATAATTTCCCCTCCATCATGATCTATTAGTAGTAGCTTTTTACAACTTTAGAAAAAGCTGTTACCAATAATTATATGGGAGAGACATTTTTCAAGAATTTCTTTAAAAATGAACCAGTGCAAATAAATTCAGATTGCAAGGGATAAGGTAAGACCTGGGGCTTATCATCAGAAAAGTAGAAAAGAAAAACCCCAAACATTTATTCATTAACAAATGAAAAACCAAAGTACATTTTGATCAGTGAAAAATAATACAAATGGATATCATAAAGCATTCTGAACCAGTGATTGCAATAATTACATTTTTAAATGTTCATTCAAGTACTAATGCTGAAGAAACACTCACACTTCCTGTTAAAAATAACACTAGACCTAGACATGTTTGGACACTGCTTCTTTTGATTTAACAACAATGACCAAAATTTTTCAAAAATCATGTCAACAGGAGGCAAGTGACCCTTAAAATACTGTATTCCTTTTTGTCTGTAAATGATTTTGCAGTCTGAGCCTTTTATCTGCAAGAACCTGAGGAACGCCTCATGACGGCTATTCAAGAAGTTCTTTCTATAAAGTACCTTTCAATATGACAGGAACAGGCATTCTACATGGCAGGTTTAGCTTAAAAACCAGTAGGGCAGATTCCGTTTTCTTTGGAAAGGAATGGTTCCTTCCTTAGCGAGCACAAGCTTGCCATTATGCAGACAGCAGAAGACTCTTGGTGTTCACCAAAGAGCTACTCAATAAGCTGAGAAGACTTCACGAACCACGTGTCCATGTTAGCAATGCAGACCTTGGGTCACAGTCGCCCCGTCACCGTCATTTGCGTGGTGGCTGTTGATGAGTCTTCCTTCAAAAAGCTCCCTCCTAATTTTGGCCTGAGTCTCAGGCTTTAATAAAAGTTCCTTTATCTGTTTCACCTTGGACTTTAGTCTCATCCTTTCTCGATGCAGTGCTTCATTAAGCAAGTCCTGGATTCCAATAGGTTCCTTGCCTAAGGGAAACAATTATATAATACATTTTACATACAAACGCCAATGAAAAACAATAAAATATGGCACACCGACTTATCAAAATAGGGTTAAAAAAAAACCTCTAGAATGTTACCCACATTTTATAGAAAAGGTTGCATTTCACCAAACATGTCATTTACATGAAACATAATTCACTGTAAATAAAGATCACTGCATAACCACGGCACTCTTAGAACAGGAAACATTATGTATTGTGATGTACGGATGCTAATTTCAACAGTGGTGGTTGTAAATGTAGCACTTGTTAGGCCTCAGGTAAAGTCGTCAAAATGCCCTGCAAGACAAAGGGCAGCACACCGTCGAGCCCAAGGCCAGTTCCGCGGTCTGACAGAGCGTCCACGAGGCATAACCCAGTCTCCTCCCCCGTGACAGCAAGAGCCCCCCAGGCGCTGAGGGCAGGCGACTCTGGGCCGTCCATTCTTCTTTCTTCACGTGGTTTCCCCTGCTAGTCCCAGCACTGCTTTTCTCTTCGGTTGTGTCTCAGAAATGCAAGCACATGTACCCTGAAAGCATCAGGCTGCCTCCCCAGAGTCGCCGGGAGGCGCCTGAGGGGCCTGGGGAGCCAGGCCGGGGCCTGGGCGGGGGGCGGCGGGCGCTGCGCGCAGCCTCACTGCGGGCGCCCGGGGCCCGCCTGGCCGAGCCCGTCAGCCGCTGCCGTCGCCGCGCTCCCATCCCCAGGCTGGTTCTTGCTCTGCGTTTCTTCCCGGTACTGCTGCACAGCCTTGAGCACCGCGTTCTCCACCAGCCTCTTACTGAGCCTTACCAGCTCAGCATCATCGGGCGCACCTCCGCTCTTTTCACCTACATTCCACAACAGAGAAGAAAGGTCACTGATCTCACATTGCCATAGCAACGCGGCGTGCGGGGCCGGCGGGCGCAGTTAGCTTAAAAGCAAGTGGCCTTCTACCTCGTCAATCGGACCTATAAATCCACGAAGAGCGGGGTGGCTTTTCATTTGGAATTTGCAGAAGCAGGAGCCTGCCTATTCTTTGAGACTTCTGGTTGAAACACCACCTAGCAATGCTGGAAGTTTCCCGTTTCTACATGGAATTTTTGTTCTCTGGGCCAAGGCTAATTGCCACGATTGACGTTCATCCGCCCACCACCTGGAGCCTCAGACGTGTGAATTGGTGAATTCACCACCTGTTTCTGCTTCTCCTTCTTCACTACTAAATACCAGGTGGTATTTCCCCATAGCCCACCTGCTTAGGATCACTTATATATATGTATTTTAGGCAGTACTGGGGATTGAATCCAGGCACTCAACCACTGAGCTACATCGGCTCCCAGGATCACTTATTTCTACATGCCTGGTCTATATGGGCTGTTACTAAACTCAGCACTCCCATAATACAAAGTCAGCTACTACTGCTAGGAACTGGTTTAAAATAAGTTTGTATAATGTCTATTCTTTTGAATCTCAGAGCTATCACTGCAATTTAAGAAATAGGATATGATACTAAATTACCAGATGTTAATATTTTATGGCCACTTGCTTCCCTGCTCATAACAGTCAAGGTTAATTATTCCATCTTTCATTTTACTGTAGAAGAGCTGGTTCGCACCTATCCTCCTACTACTCATTTCCCAGGCACACTCTTCCTCATCTCGCTTAACTGGGGAAAAGATGGAAGAGGCTCTTCCCCTTGCCCTCTCGGCCCTCCCCCATTCCTTCCAAGGAGCTGTGCACCCAGGAAGGCAGGTGACTGGAGGCAAAGAAGTAATCGGAGGGCACGCGCATTAACACAGTTCTGTTCTGGAATACCATCCTTGGGATGCAGAAGCAAAGGCCAGGCGCTGCACCTGCTGCCTCGGGTCTGGGACAGGCGGGTACAAAGGCTGTAAGCTGGAAGGTGGACACTATTTACTAGGCTCACAAGTAACAGGGACTGAAGTAGAAAAGCATAAATGCCAAGGGTGAGTCCCCAGCCACCACCTCCATGGAGCACAGAGCCAGGACAATTCTGCTCACAAGCGCCACCGTTCCTCACCACATCCTTTGACAGGACAAGCAGAAGACAAGATGGATTAAAGACGAATCAGGAGATGCCAAAAGCAGGGAAATTCAGCAACTGTTTTTCCCTTCAAAAGTGGCAATACGGCACAGAGACCCCAAATCAAAAGTCCCAGTGCAGTGTTTATAATTGAGTAATTCAGTGATTTCTATATAGAACTCACTAAACATAAAGATGTCAGGATATTATTAAAAGAAAGATAAAGATATCCATTACTAATTTCACACTTGGGGGCAAGCTAAGACGTTTTATTAGTAGGAACAAATGTGTATATTGCCTAATACTGAAAGGATCTCACCTCACTCTTTATACTACATAGATGACACCCCCAAATGCATTTCTTGGAACTATTTGTATAACGGCTCTTCAAACTTCAAAGGGAAAATTAAACTGCAAATGAAGGAATACTTTTCAGCGCCCTTCTGCCATCTCCATGCCCACGCTGCCCTTAGGCCGGAGAATGTGTTCCTCGGGGGTCCTTCCTGAACTAGTCAGCTTTCCCGCTGGTAAAATAACAGGGTTGTGTTTGAGTCTGACTAGTAACTCAAAATCCCTCTCATGTCTAATATTTTGTGCTCTGTGATTCCTAAATATCCATATTAAGTGTCCCTGTTACTTCAAACATTATGACTTTAAAACACAAAAAGCTTCGCACAGAAAGCTCATTTTCTCCTCTGACTTTCCTATATCTATTTATGCTTTTACTATTATCCAAACTCAAAATGAGATTGTCACCATCTTTGACTCCTTTCTTTTCCTTGTTAACCCACTTAAACCCAAAAGCCTTGTCAATGTGCCCTTCATAATTTCTACCTTCTTCAGTGCATCAGGTATAACATTTCTAGCTTAATATTTCTAAAATATCCTGCGGACTCCCCACTGTCTCTGTAGGAAAACTTGAGCTTGTTTTCCAAGGTATTCCAAAATTTGCCTTTCCAGACTGATTACCCACCACTGATATACCTCCACCGTCAGCTTCCAATATTTCCTTGGGAGCCTGCACACGATTCCCTATTTATGGACTGCCCTCCCCCATCTCAAAAAGTAAAATACCACTTACTCCAGGAAGCCGTCCCTGTCTAACCCAGCTGGAAGTGATGAGCCTTCACTGGATTCCAATAACTATAGACTCTAGAACCCTTCTAGCCTACAGCAGTAAACAAAACAAAGCCTCACTGGTTTTCTTAACTTCTTTACAAATTGTAATCATTATTTTTAATGTATTTATTCAACAACTACTGACTCAGTGCCTGCTCTGATAGAGATGCAGTCTTGAGCACTGAAACTATGTCTTAGGCTCCTGCTCTGCCAATGTAAGGCACAGTTTACTAAACACAATGAAAGCTAAATAAGTGTGAAAAATCTCCATCCATTTCGCTTAATTGAATATGGTCAATATGACAAAATATCCAGCCTGTGGGACAAGTATTAACTACATATAACTAATTAACCAAGCAACAACAAAAAAGCCAAATTCGTAAATGAATCTTCCAGAACTAAACTGCATTCCAGCCTCCACTTATAACTTCCCCAAAGCATCCTAGGCTTACCAATGTTGGACCAGGAAGGAGCTTGCACGAAGCTCATCACAGAGCCCTGTAGGATGAAGCGATTCAAAAGTATGGACCTTTCCTCCTGCAAGACCTCTTTTGTGCTCCCACAACTAACAGACATCATAGAGCCTAACTGAAAAACAGGTTAGCAGTTCCTCAGAAAATTAAGTATAGAATTACCATATGACCCAGCATCCCACTTATAGGTATATACCCGAAAGATTTGAAAGCAGGGACTCGAACAGATATTTGCACACCGATGTTCATGGCAGCATTATTCACAATTGTCAAAAGATGGAAGCAACCCAAATATCCATCAATGAAAAAAAAAATGTGACATATACATACAATGGAAAGTTATTCAATGTAAAAAGGATTGAAGTTCCGATATATGCGACAACGTGGATGAACCTTGTAGACATCATGTTGAATGAAATAAGCCAGACACACAAGGACAAGTATTGTATGATCTCACTGATATTAAATAATTAGAATAAGCAAACTTATAGAGTCAGAATCTAGAACATAAGTTACCAGGAGCTGGAATGCGGGCAGGAAATGGGGAGTTAATGCTTAAATTATACACAATTTTCTATTTGGGTTGATCATGAAGTGTTGGTAATTAATGGTGGTGATGGTAGCCCAACATTGTTAACGTAATTAACAATACTAAATTATATATTCAAATGTGGTTGAAGGGGAAATTTTAGGTTGCGTATATGTTATAAAATAAAATAAAAATAAGCCATAGGGCTCTACAACACAAACTTATTGTAAACAATGGACTATAGTTAATAGTACAATTATAAAAATGTTCTTTCATGCACTGTAACAAAGGTACCACACTAATGCAAAGTATTAATAATAGAATGGTGGTATATGGGAACTCTATTTTATGCATGATTTTTCTATAAACCTAAAACTTCTCTAATAAAATTTTAAAAAGCACTTGAAGATTAAAGTCATGCTGTATTTTCCTTCTGCCCATTACTTGAATAAGGATGCCTGTCTCCCACATAACCTCTAAGAGAGATGAACACATTCACGTAACGATAGCCTCATTAATAATGGCAGGTCAACATACCACTGCAATGTACACAAACTCTCTTTGGATATTCCAACAAAAATACATATGAAAAATATTCCCAAATGTATGCAATAAACTCTTGATAAAAAGTTCTTTCTTGGTCTAGATAGGTTATTTAATGGCATACCTACTCAAATGACAGATTTACCTTCATCCTTGAAACCGAAATTTTAGAAATCCGCCCCCAAGAACATCCTTAATCAATTTCTTAGAATACTAAAAATAAAAAAAGGTGATGAAAAATTCTTTTAAGCCCCCCAAACACAGTAATGTCCCTAAAAGAACAGACTTAGGAGACTTTTCAACAAACTTCAAGTAAGCAACTCCCTCTTTGTAAGAGCAGCAGCATCTTTAATTCATGGTTTATGCCCGTGATTCTGCTTTTCTTTTTATTACCTGAGATCTCTGATAACAACCCAGGGCAGGGATAAAATTTACTTTTGTGATTATAAAACTGAAAAATAAGTGAAATCCTTTATGGTAGCAAGAATATTTTACACATACTAGGATAATTAAGTCAATAATAAATGTGGTTCAGCTGGTCTTATGTGTGACCAGACCCAAAAATTGTTTAATTGATGTCACAGGAAGGCTCCAGAAGCCACCTACTCCCAATTCCAGGTGCCAATTTGTTCTGACAAGAAGAAATCATACACATTTTTCAAAAGGAATGAAAAAGAAAATCTCCATTACAATCCAATGTAAGACTAAGAGAGACAGACTTTTAATGCAACCACATTAAAAGTTTTCAATCACTCACACTTCTGGGTATCTGAACAAAGGCTTCCCAAGCATCATCCCATCACTTGCACAACTTTGCACTTTCTGCTCCTGCAGTGTAATTGTGTCCTGCTTAAAAGGGGATTTTTTTTAAATTGAGCTTTCCTCTTCTTTCATCTACCTACCTAAAAAGAGACCCTAAATATAGACCTGTAGATATTCAGAGGGTTGAGGTGGTACACTCAGCTTCCTTGCCCAATGCCCGCAGCTCATCTGTGATGAGAGACAGGTCAGGAGTCATACCCCAAGTGCATATTTAAACTGACACTGTCCTTAGACCCTTGTCTGCCAAAGGTATGAGCTGCAACACCCCAGGAAATAGTTTCCATAATAAAGCTCCCCTCCCTTGCCAAATACCAAAGCTACCTCCCCCCACACAAAGCACACTCAGAAAAGCTGAGTGATGTAACTGCCAGCAGACCAGTACTAGAGGGGACATTACAGGAAATACTTCAGGCAGAAGAAAAATGGTACCAAATGGAAATGTGGATCTACACAAAGGCAAGAGGAGAACTAAACTCTCCAAATATGTGGGTAAAAATAAAATACTTTAAAAAATTCTTAGACTCCTGAAAAGATAAATAACTTTTAAATGGGGTCATAAAATATGTGAAATAAAATGCCTGATAATAGCACAATGGCTAAGAGGGGGAAATGGAAATAATTGTTGCAGGGTTCTTATATTAAATGTAAAGTGGCACAATATTATTTGAAGGCACAGCATCCTAAGTTAAGTATGCTTATTTTAAAACCCTAGCACAACCACTAAAATAAAAATAAAAAAGAGGCATAGCTAATAAGCCAAATGGAGATTAAATGAAATCATAAAATTTCTGAATACAAAAGAAGGCAGTAAAAGAGAAGAAAAAAGAAAAAGAAGAGATGGGAAAAGTAGAAAACAACAGCAAGATGGGAGGTTTAAACTCACCCATATTGATAGTCATATAAAATATAAATGGTCTAAGCATGTCAACAAGAAATAAGAGTAGTCTGGATAAGAAAAAATAAGAATTGAATATGCTGTGTACAATGAATTCACTTCAAATATAAAAACCTAGAAAGTTTAAAGGCAAAAAGATGGAAAAAGACATACCTTGCTAATAATAATCAAAAGTGTTAGCTATATTTATCAGACTAAGCAGATTTCAGAAAAAAATAATATTACCTAGGATAAAGAGGAACAATATTTAATGATAAAGAAGTCAATCAAGAGGATATAAAAATCTTAAATATGTATGCACATATTAAAAAAAGCTTCAAAGTATATGAAGCAAAACTGATAGAACTGAAAGGAAAAAGACACAATCCACAATTAGAGTTTGAGATTTCACGATCCCTTCTAAAAACTGATAGAAGAAGAAGAGAGAACTTCAGCAAGAACAGAGAAAATCTGAACTACACCAATATCCAACTTCACCTAACTGACAATTATAGAACACTTTACCCAAAAATAGCAGAATATACATTCTTTTTAGAGTACCCAAAAGCTTTACGAAGCTAGATCATATTCTGGGTCATAAAACAAGTCTCAACAAATTTTAAAAAATAATTGAAATCATGCAATGGAATCAAATAAAAAAATCAATAATGGAAGGTTATGAAATAATATGCTACTAAAGAATCCATGGCTCAAAGAAGAAATCAAAAGGGAAATTAGAAAATAATTTAAACTAAATGAAAATGAAAACACAACACATCAAATTTTGGGAAGGCAGCCAAAGCTATGCTTCACAGGAAATTTATGCTATTAAATACTTACATTAGAAAATAGAAAAGGTCTCAAGTCAGTTTTCAAAGTTGCCATATTAAGAACATAGAAATAAAGGGCAATTTAAGCAGAAGGAAGGAAATAATAAATGATAGGAAAATGAAATAGAAAATGGACAAACAATAGAGAAAATCAATGAAACAGAAAAAGGACAAATAACAGAGAAATCATTGAAATGAAACTTTGGGAAAAAATCATTATAATTGACAAATCTCTATCCAGTGAAAGCCAGAACAAAAGATAGAAGATATAAGCTACCAATATCAGGAAGGAGAAAGGGAACATCATTAACAATCCTACAGACATTAAAAGGATAATAAGGTAATATTATGAACAATTTTATACCAATAGATTCAACAAACTAGATGACAAGGACAAATTCCTTGAAAGACATATGGTGCAAAGTGCATTCAAGAAGAAATAAATACCTTAAATAGCCCTATACCTATTAAAGAAATTGAAATTGTAGCTAAAATCTTCTATAAAGTAGCCCAGATGGCTCTTCACTATTGGTAAATTCTGCCAAACATTTTAGGAACAAATTATACCAATTCACAAACTCTCCCAGAAAATGAAATTGAATGGTTTTGCTCTTCTCAAGACACTTAAAAAAAAAAAAGAGAAAACAAACCACAGGCTGGGTTTGTGCAAAACATATCCATGAAGGGACTTGTATCCAGAATACAAAAAGAATTCTTACAACTTAAGAAGAAGACAAACAACCAAACACAAAAATGGGCAAAAGCACTGAAGAGTTTCTTCACAAAAGGTGATATAGAGATGACCAATAAACACAATGGAAGATACTAACATCACTAACCATGAGGGATGTACACATTAGAGCCACAATGATAAACCACTACACACCTACTAGAGTGGCTGTTAACTGAAAAGACGGATAATACCAAGTGTTGCTGAGGATGTGAAGTGACTGGAACTCGTATATATGACTAATGGCAAGGCAAAAATGGTAAAGCCACTCTGTAAACAAGTTTGGAAATTTCTTATAAAACTGACCAATTCTTACCCATGCAACCCAGCTATACTCCTAGGTATTTACCCAACTGAAATGAAAACACAGGCTCATATAAAAACCTATACACAAATGTTTATAGTAGTTTTATTATTCATAATTGCCCCAAACTAAAAACAACTCAAATGTCCTTGAACTAGTGAATTAATCAATAAGCTGTAGTGCATCCACATGGTGGAATACTACTCAGCAAGACAAAGGAACCACCGACCGATTCAAGCAACAACAGAGATGAATCTAAAATTGCATTATGCTAGGTGAAAGAAGGCTCAAAAGGTTATATACTTTCTGCACGATTTTTCTGTAAACCTGTAACTTCTCTAATAAAAAAATTTTAAGGCTATATACTGTATGCTTCCATTTGTGTGACATTCTAGAAAAAACAGCTCTTCAGCAATGGTAAACAGATCAGTGATTGCCGGGGCTGGAGGTGACTATAAGTAAGGGAGCATGAGGGAATTTTCTGGATGACTGAACTCTTCTAAATCTTGATTGTGGTCGTGGATATATGACTATACGTTGATCAAAAGTCACAGAACTGAGAATGGGTGGAACATAGGGCATTTTACGGGCATGGGAATTGTTTTGCACGATCTTGCAATGACGGATACAGACCGTTATACATTTTGTCAGAACCTATAAAAGTATACAGTGCAAAAGATAAACCATAATGTAAACCATTGACCGTGGTTAGTAGAAATGCTTCAATATTTGTTCATCAACTGTCACAAATGTACCATACTCATGTAGGATGTTATGATGGGGAGGATGACAGGGAAGTATATGGGAGTCCCCTATATTTTCTGTGTGACTTCTGTAACCTAAAGCTTTTTGGAAAA
>JAQZBX010022324.1:0-31640 GCA_029593785.1 Cabassous unicinctus
GGAGGGCGGGGCTTAAGCGTCCAGGTGTCTGGCAGACTCAGGGTCAGCCTAGTAGAGAGCCTCTGGGCCAGAGGGGGCTCTAAGGGGTGGAAGCAGCCTGGGGCCTTGGAAGTACAGGCTCCTTATAAATGCAGAGCCCCAGCTGATCAACTGAGAACAGCTGGGCACAGCTGCTGGGCAAAGCTGGGCAAAGTAGGTTAACTCTACCTTGGCTCAATATTGCTACTTTTAAAACAATTGGATGTGTAAGAGTTTGGGTTTGGCGCTAATGGGTTTTTCTCCTGGCCTCAGGCTGCTGTAAGGAGGTAAAGCCACACACAGGACCTCTGCACACAGGACCTCTGCACACAGGAAGATCTGCACACAGGCTAGCTTTAGCTTATTTATGTAACGCAGGTGTAGACAGTCCCAGTGATGGAATAAATATTCTCTTGCTGTTGCTACATATGGAACCTGAATCTAGATGGAATTTATTGTTGTTTGTGGAATGAGGTAAGGATCTCACATGCCTTTGTTCCCCCACTTGATAGCCAGAAATCTCAGCACCATTTCTTGAATAAGCCGTTCTTTCTCTTCTGATCGGAGATGTCATCTTTAACATATGCAAATTTGTATGTGTGTGCTGATATACGGAGACAAACACATATGAAACCCAGTCAGATTTCTAGTCAATTCCATTGCTCTCTCCCTATCAGTAAGTTAAGACTGTGCTCTTTAATATTATAGCTTTAGAATACCTTTTAGAATGTTAGGGCTAAGTCTAACCATTACCCTTGTTTTTTCTTTTTTTTCTCAAATCTTTCATTTCTCAAATAGAAAATGCATTCTTCCAGAGGAACTTTAGGATCTGCAGCCAAAGCATTGCCAGGCTTCACCAGACTGTGGCTAAAATTTAAATCAATTTAACAAGTCAAGAATCTATTCTCGGCATAAGCTTTTCAACAGGGGCTTCCAGACCCCTCACAGATGCTCAAGTCATCCTGCAAATTCTCATTACTCCCTTAAAAATGGCCCTTGCTCCTCTCCTATGGTTTCCCTTCCAGATGCTCTTGGCATCAGCTTTCCTTTGGGGTACTTCCAGTATATCCCTAGGTAAGCCTACCGTAGGAGCTCTTGCTGCCAGCTGGACAGTTGACGCTCCTGGTCTTCTCTTTCTGCTCTTGGTGCTCCAGCAAGGTCTGCAGATCCTCCAGCAAGGTCTGCAGGTTCATGGCTGCGATGTCTTTTGGGCTACTCAGTGCCCACGGCTGACGTGGGTTCCAAGAGTGGCCCAGGTGTGCCTCCCCAGAAGGCCTCTCTCCCGAAGGCCAGGGCTGGCTGTGGGATCTGGGACAACGAGGGGACACCTACTCCCAGGCTTCAACTTCAGGATGAGGATTCTTAACCTTTTTTTGTGCCGTGGAACCCTTCTCATAAAAATGCTTTTAAAAACACTTAAAATTAAATACGTAGGGCTACAAAGGAAAATCATTTTATAGAAATACAGTTATCAAAATATTAAAATGTACTTCTTGATGAACACATTAAGTAACAAGATCTAGCAATAGGTCTAATAACTACCATAATTTCAAAGTGGGGGTGAACATAAAAGAAATGTCAAGATAGCTCCTATATCTGTAATGAGCTATGAAAATGCCTGTGATTTTATTTGGAATCACAGATACCAATATTTCTATGACTTGTCACCTACATTCATTGTTGAAATGTTACTATACTTTAGATTGAGACTGGTGAAAAGAAAGCTCTACTATCCCAGTTCCTGGAGGCTTGAATTCTCTGGACCTCTACCTTAGGGCTTGGGGGCTTGGAGAAGTCCTGCAGGCTGGGACCCCTCTCCGACCACCACAGTGAAGATGGCCAAGGTCACCAGAGCGTATTTCCTCTGGCTTTTGTCCTCCCTCATGTATGTTTTGGAGGCTTATGTCTCCTCAAGTTCTGCAATACTTTTTTTTAGATCCCTCCTCCCCCTGGAGAGCTTATCCAGACAGGGCAAACCCTTCCTTTAAGGGGCAATTGTCAGGCTTTATCCTGGGGCACATCCTACTGCCTCCTGGTACTGGGTTGTGCAGATGAAGAATGGAGAAGCTGGCAGAGGTCCTGTTCTGAATGCTGCTGTGTATTGAATTGTCCTAAATTTAACCCCAGAGTCCCTTCCTCTTCTTAGCATGTGTTCGTTCTGAGCTTGGGGTTTCTCTGGCTCTGTGCCTATCTTTGCAGTATCTTTCTCCTTTGCATATTGTAGATCCTAGATTTCTTCCCTTCTGATCGCCAACTTCCCAGATTTCCTCACCATCGCAAACCCCCCATCCCCCCGATGGCATCTTTTCTTGCTTTTCAGTGCAGCTGCGGATTATTTTTTACGATGCATTTATTTTCTGCTTAATTTAAAGGATTTGGGAGTAAGGAGAGAGAGACGAAGGTGCTTGATTTGCCGCTGGAATCCAGTGCCTCGAAACGGACATTAATAGCAGTTTTGATTTTCTCTGACATAAAATGCACTTGGAAAAAAGTCAACTCTCTAGTGGTTGACTTTTTTGTTTGTGCTTCTATTTTCTTGGCAACTTGCCAGTAACATCGCCCGCAAATTTTCTGCCTGATTACTTACTGATATTACCTTGTGGCCTATTAATGGTCAGTTTTTATCAATGCTGCATGGGAATGGGAAAAGGTGCAACTTCTGCTCTGAGATACAAAATTGATAACTTATATAAATCAGGTGTCACCTTTACTAATCATGTGTTTCACATCCTCCAGGTTTTTTTATTTACGTTTGACCTATTTGTGTGCCAGAGGTTGTGGGTGGCTTATTAAAATTTCTGAATATTATCAGACCTTTCTGCTTTCCCGAGGCAGTCCCTGTTTCACAAGCCGTTAGTGTGTGCCTAGAGCCGCTGCCCAGGCAATCGTGTTGAATCGTGTGGCTGCAGAGCTGAGTGCTTATGAAGCTCAGCCTGGAGCCCAAAAGCCAGAATTTATTCCCAACTTTACCACCTCCAAGTTGTGCAACCTTGGACAAGTTATTAAACCTCTCTACGTCTCCATTTCCTCACCAATAAAATGGGTGTAATGATAGTAACCATCTCCCAAGGGTTTTGTGCAGTTCAAAAAAATATATATATATAGTGTGTGTGAAACTCTGAGAACAAAGCCAGCTGTTAGCTCTTTTTAAATACCTGCCTTATGTTTACCAGCAGCCCCTTTGGGATTTTGGCATCAGATTGTCATTCACTCTCCACCTCCTTTGCTGCTGGGAAGTGTCGTTGCTTCCTGTTCCTAAGAGTCTTTTAGGCAGCTGCTGCCTTGGGGACGTTGCAGGGATGCCACTTGGGCCCAGAAGGCCTGTCTTTAGATGCCCATTTAATGCAGAGAGCGGCCCCCAAGGTCCCAGAGTCTCTGCTTCTCTTTGCATGGTGCCTCTTTCTACAGAATGTTCACCGTGACCAGGGCCTTGGAAAAAGCCCTTTGCCAGCACTTCAGGTACCAGAAGCTGGAGATCTCCTATGCCATACACAAGCCATTTCCCTTCTTAGAAGGCCTCCGAGACAGCGCCTTCATCACCGAGAGGATGTACATGGTGAGTCGCGTGGACCTCTTTCCCGTGGCAGCCCAACCCCCACCCAGCATGCCCCGAGGCCTCAAACCGCAAACCCCCAGAGGTTCCGGGGTTTGGAAGGCCCAGTCCAGGCATGTTCACCATCACGGAAAGTAGGGAGATTCGGGGAGGGGGAGGGTGCAACGGGGCTGTAGTAGCACAACCCAGGTGGCTTATGGCAGCAGAGACTTACTCTCTCACAGCTCCGGAGGTCAGCATTCTGCGGTAAAGGTGTCGGCCGCTCGGTTTCTTCTGGGGGCTCTGGGGAAGAGTCCATCCCATGGCTCCGAGAGTTGCTCACCGCCCTTGGTGATCCGTGGCTGGTAGACATGTCCCTCTCTGCCTCCCTCTGCACATCACCTTCTCCTTTCTGTGTTTTCTCCTCTTCTTTTCTCTTCTAAGGACACTTGTCATTGGATTTAGGGCCCAGCCTAATCCAGGATATTCTCATCTTAAGATCCTTAACTCAAATACATCTGCAAAAGCCCTTTCTCCAAATAAGGTCACGTTCCCAGGTTCTGAGTAGACGTGTCTTTTGGGGGCCGCCATTCGACCTGCTAAAGGGACCACCCAATTCCCAACTGAAGAACTTGTTGCCCATGGTCAGTTCTGATGTGAGGCAAGGCGAGTGCTGGGAGATACAGCTTTGTGGGCAAAAATGGTGCTCTCCCCATACAATTTTGCGTTTTAAAAACATTTCCTGAGTCCTAGGCCCAGAGAAGTGATAGAACAGTTTTCCCCCAATGTTGGCCTGGATGGATCCAATTCCTTCTTCAGGTCACTCCTCAGAGAGCCCTCTTGACCCACCCGTCTAATTTTGACCCCCTCGGTATACTCTCTCATAGCAATCTATGCTTCCCCTTCATAGTACTTCTCGTAGTTAGTAACTGGGTATTTATTTAATGTGTGCTTACTGTCTAATGCCCATCTTCTCATCTGTGTGCCCAAGGACTCACAGATCTAGTAGGTGCTCAATAAATATTTTGAAGTAAATTCTCTCCTTTTGGCTCTGTTCTCACATAAAAAGTTTTCCGGATGATCTCCCTGTGGCTGGACCATTCAGGCCATCTCAAGTCCAAGAGAGAGCAGAGGCTACTGAGCAATGAACCGAATCACTGCTTGTGACCAACTGTTGGGTCCATGGCAGGAGTACCCTGGCCAGAGCCTTAAAGAATTAATTACACAGTAATTTGACCCTGCTTTCCTTCCTAAGATTTCTCTCTCTTCCCTCAGATGTACCTAAAAGTAAGGTTCACAAAACAGACTTACTACTAAAGCAGGCTGGCTTATTTATTCCTTTGACAGGGCATCCAAATATATGCAAACTTCCAAAAGTAAGCGTATGGAACTGTGGCCTCTCTACCTTTGAAGAGCTGACTATATATTTTATGTTAATTTCCTTCTTCAAAGAGAGAAATGGCTTTCTTACAACTTAGAAAATCTCAAATCTGTAATAACCCTCTGTTCAATTTTGTAATCATTTGTATTAATCCTTACTTCCATTGTTTAAGGAATCTCTGGAAGCCTGTGAAAATTTGGTCCCTGTATCCAAAGTGGTGTACCACCTTCTCACCAAACTGGAGAAGACTTTTGACCTGTCGCTTCTGGTGGCATTATTCAGTCAAATTAACCTGCATGAGTACCCCAATCTAGCGGCGATTCTTAGGAGCTTCAGAAGTGGTAATGGGGTTTTTCGGGTACTTTGGGGACTGTAGATGCTTATGAGAAATTGCTATGCTAAAAACTGGGGGTTTGTTTTCAGCTCTGGAATACACACCTTAACCCCCCACTTTCTCTTTGAGAAGATCTGACTTCCTCTCCCAGGGGTGCAGCAGAAAGAGCAGCCCCATGGCAACTCTGATCCCAGTTCTCTAAGATGAATTTCTAGATGACACAAATGCTTCTGTCTTACCTGTTCCATAAATTTGGAGAAAATTATAGTTTAGTTTCTGGACAGCCTCTAGGGAATGCATAAAATGACAGAAATGCCAAGTTACAGAGACCAGGTCAAGGAGAACGAGAGAGGAAGAGACACAGATAGGAATAGATAATAAGTATCATTTTTTTCCGAGTACTTACTATGTACCAGGCATTATCCTAAGCACTTTAAAATGGTTGACTCATGTCATCTTTAAAACAATCCTGTGACATCATTATTATACCCATTTTACAGATAAGAAAACTAAAGCTCAGAGGTAATTTTCCCCAAATTGCATGTCTGCCGAGAGGCAGAGCCAGGAGCCATATTTGGGTGTCCCAGTGCTGGAGCCCAAGATTTTAACCACTTTTCTAAACAGGGACCAGCTGGAAGCCAGATCGTAAGGGAGGGAGGATGGGAAGGTAGCTGAAGAGGAAAAGAGGGGAATTGTGGACAGAGAGACAGAAGGAGAGGGTCTGAATAGGAAATGGCGTGTGACGAGCACTGAGAATGAGAGCAAGCTGGATAGATAAAGGAGGAGCAAAAAGATCAAAAGAAAGAAGTGGGGGTGGGGGGGCGGCAGCAAAATATTTCAGATTTGAGAAAAATCTCTTTGGCTAGAGCGTATGATTCATTTAGCTGAGAAGACAGGGCAAGCATCCACAGATGTCCCTGGATTGTGACATTGTCATTAGTGGGGTGACCCCTGTTGACAGTGCTTCATCTGCTCTGTGATACTTCACCACCAGGAGGCTCCCCAGAGGGAGCTAGAGGGCCAGTGAAAGAGAAAAGCCCAACGTCCAGGCAGGGGCAGTCGCGTGCAGGCCCACGTCTCCCGGCAGCATCGGGGCAGTGGCAGGAGAGACGTGGGCTTCAGGGTGATGCTGAGCATGTCTGAGAGCCCGAGGCACCAGGTGCTTGGGGTGGCCCTGACCTGGCGTGACACCAGCATCTTCCTCCATCTGCATCTCTGGATTTGGTGCTGGGTGGCTTTCTGAAATCAGACTTTACATTCCTTTTTCTGTTCACTACTTGGGGCAAACTTACTTCACAAATAAAGGATAGAGAAGAATCGCAAAAGAATCCTGGCATTGGCCATTCAGGGGAACAGCATGTGGAAAGCCAACGGGGTATTGGGGACAGGGGAGAAGTTTGGTGTGGTCAGATCATAAGGGGTAGAGGGAGGGGAGGTACAAGCCAAATCTGCAATGATGAATGGAAACCAGAATGTAAGAGCCCTAACACCATGCTAAGCAATCTGGTTTGTGTCTTACTTGCTCCAGGGAAGTATGATATGCTTATTCATTTAAAAAGAGATCTTTAGTAACACTATAGCATGGATAGAAATTGTCTAATTTCTAGCTATGAAATCAAACCTAAGGAAAAAGAGAGAAAATTAAATCCCTAGGAACAAAGTCAAATTCAAGGTTATGTGTGAAACCACTTTGGCATTAGGATCAGGGGTTAAATGCAGCTGTAGTAACATTGAATGCCCAAATAAAATAAAATAGAAAGGGGCCATGAGTGGACCAGTGATGACGATGAATCTGGATCTCTGGGGGAGAAAGAATAACTTCATGCCCCGTCCTGCTGGAAGTCATGAATCGAGAATCCCATTCCCCAAATAGTCTGGCGTCACCAGGGTGCTGATGTGTGCTCACTCCCCAACCCCAGTTGGCGCTTCCTATGGGGAGTGGAGCAGAGCCATGCCAGTTCTAACCACGGACCCGGCTGACCCAGCAGAAGGGAGCTCCCTCCAGGCCCTGCTGCCGCTGCCACCACCCCAGCCACCACCAGCGAGCCCTCCGCCCTGT
The DNA here is from genome assembly GCA_029593785.1 of Cabassous unicinctus. NCBI lineage: Eukaryota > Metazoa > Chordata > Mammalia > Cingulata > Chlamyphoridae > Cabassous > Cabassous unicinctus. The sequence continues at coordinate 7,325 of JAQZBX010022324.1, forward strand.
GCGAGGAGGTGTGAGTCTGAAGCATCTGCACAGCAAAGCCAAGAGACCCTGGCTGAACCACAGAACCCTTCTGGCCCTGCCACGGCTCTCTCTGGATTCATCCTGAAGAGAAGGATCACTCCAGGTGAGAAATAGACAGTATCCAGCACCCGTGTATCCCCAGGCTAGGGTGCCCTTGGCCATGTTGCCTAGACCCCCGGGGCCCCATCTTTTTATTGATCTGGTCCTTTCTATGCTCCTACCTTTCCATACACAGAGAGTCTGCACCTTCCAGGGCCTGAGTGAGGCCCAGAGGCAGAACACCTGCTCCCCACCCCTGGCCACAGTGCTCCCTCTGCCCCGACATCTTTACCATGCCCCTCCCCCTAGACCCCACTTCCTGCGATCTGAAATTATTTGTCTTTCTCCCTCCAGTGACCAATGACAACTTGATGTCTAAAATAAATGATGAAGGAAGCTCTCAAGAGACACCCATCCTTCCCCCAGGCACCATGCAAGGTAGTGTTGACTGGGGCTCGTGCGGGGAGATACACACCTGCCAACTAAGAGGCCAGTGGCAGGAACCCCACGCAAGGAACTGGGTGTGACAAAGAGAAAGCAAGCAAGAGGGGGTCTGTGTCCTCAGGCTGCCGTAACAAAGTACCACAAACTAGGTGACTTTGAAACAGCAGAAACTTATCACCTTAAAGTTCCGGGGGCTGGAAGTCCAAAATCAAGGTGTCAGAGCGGCCGTGGTCTACCTGACACCTGCAGGGCAGGGGCCTTCCTGCCTCCTCCAGCCTCTGGTGTTTGCCGGCAGCCCGTGGTGTCCCTTGGCTTGCGGTCGCATCTCTCCAACCTGCGCCTCCTCCATCTTCACATGCCCTTCTTCTCCGTTGTGTCTGTGTCCCAGCTTCCTTCTTATGAGGACACCAGTCATATTGTATCAGGCCACCCTAATCCAGTTTGGCCTCATCTTAACTAATCACGTCTGCAAAGACCCTATTTCTAAATAAGAGCCCATTCATAGGACCAGGGGTTAGGAATTGAGCAAGTCTTCTTGGGGGGACAGAATTCAACTCATAACAGGGAGAGGCCTGATTCACCAACCCAACACAGGACAGCTTGGAGGGACACCCTGCCGCAGGCAGCTTGATCATGTGATGTGCAAAGAGCCCTGTCAAAATGAGAAAAACCAGCTGTTCTGAGTTGACAAGTTGCCCCCACCTGGTTATGAGGGCCTCTCAGTTTCATCCTCATTCATTTTTATGTAGTTTGGATTCTAAGAGCAGCATTATGGAAGCAGTCAGAGAGGACAACACATTTTTCTAAAGTCTGCTAGACCTGATTTAGCTTTTAAAACTGTGTCACTTTCCCCCTCCCCCCACCCCATGCCATCATTATAAAAGTATTAAATTACATTAAATATAACATTTTATATAACTGGTTGCTATCAAAAATGATATCGTGGATTCTGAGCCTTCCAGAACTGAGAACAAGAGTTCATATTGGGTCCAAATAATGTTTTCTCCACTCCTCTAGCACATGCCATCCAAATAAGGTTAACATAGTCGGGAATCTAGCAGTGAAAGAGTCTATCTTCTAGGTTTTCAAGAGGAAAAAAAATTAAGTATCATTATTAAGTCAATAAGTAAGTATCGGAAAGTAAATATTTATTCATTTTCCCGCTGTCTGCCAGGCTTACCCTGGGCCTTGGTGCTTGGCCTGCTGGTCTGTTTTACAGAGCTGGAATGGAGTTTTCCGTCCTCCTCACTCTGGTTGCTGGTTGCTGGTCCTGGGTCTGAAATTCTTTTTCTTCCTCTTCTCAAGGTCCAGTAACAACCTTACCCTCCAAATGAAAGATAAAGACTCTCAAGAGATGCCCCGCACTCCCTCACCCCCTGTGCCAGGTCATCTGGATTTAGATGAGTTAAGCTCACCTTTGTTTTCATGCCTACCAAGAAGAAAAGCCAGTTGGGTCCTCATGGACAGGCTCCCCTCCCCATTTGACCCAGCTTCCAGCCACTCACCCGGTACTCGGGGAGCTTTCACAGGCAGGAGACCTGAGCTTATGGGTGGAGACAGAGTCCCTAGGGAGGGAAGGGGGCTGGGTCTGGAAAGGAGAGACTTGTAGGGGGCACTGGCAACAAGGGACTGGAGCCACTACTCCTTGCCAGCCTTGGGCTCCAAATGCCACTAAGGTGCTTGCAAAGGGAGAACATTCACTTGACACCAGAGGTTGTAGCAGGAACCCAGGGGGAGAGGTCAGGAGCCTGAGCTCGGGCAGGACCGTTTGACTCAGCCATGCTGCTCAGACCACTTTGATTCAGTTTGTTCAAAACTTCTCCATGAAAATGCAAAACAAACGGCAAATCCATGGTTTGGTCCTAACAATTTATTGGTGCACCAGACATGGACAATCCTTCTTTCTAGCTGCCACTAGACTATGGAGAGCTTTTGCTTTCATTGCTGGTCATTTCTATGTCAGTTGGATTTTTAAGAGTAGATATTATTCAAATAATTTGAAAATCAATAAAAAATTTCAAAGGTCTGATAACTGCTTGCAACCTGCCTCAGTTATTTGCTGTTCCTAAGCAGGCCAGAATTTGAAACAGATTTCATAGCATTCTTGAAACAAGAAGAATGTGGCAACCTTACATGAGAGGGGTCTTTATTTGTTATGACTCCAAGTCCTTCTGTCTTCTCAGCACAGCAAAAATTAACAATAAAACTTTGTATATATTTGCTGTTACCAGGTGCTAGCAAGTACTACACAGAGGCTCCTTCACTATTTCCAAGGTGAAATAATCACATGCAGAGCAATTAAAGAATATCCATACACAGACTTCTAAGCAATAATATGTATTTTTCATGCAGTAAAGACAACACCCTTCACTCTAGCCTTCAAAATTCAGTCACCACCTACCACTGCTCTCAGCTCCAGTCGCTGAGCAAAGGCTGATGGGAGCCCCAGTGCTTCTCTTCTCTAAATGGATCAGAAAGACCTCCACTCTGGGGCACTTGTCCCCAGGTCCAGTGTGACCCTCACACAGGTCACTAGCAGTCATCACAAGCAGATAAACCAAGGCAGAGCCAGGGAGCCCGAGGGCCGGCAGGTTCCCGCCTAGTGCTACGTGCGCTCTCCGCCCTTCTAATTCCCCCTTTGGTTCCTCTCAGCACTCGATTATCTGCTCATTCTGAAGTGAATTCTGTTTCCTTTGACAGTGATAAGAGATGACTCACCCAAACCAAATGCTCCAGAAGAGCCCCAGCAGGCACCCAGCACCTCTGCAAACAAGAAAGGTAAGGCGCGCTTCTCCTATGGCGTCAGGAAGGTGAATTCCGAGTCGCTCTCTGTTTGCTGAACCCGTCTTGTCCCAAGCACCCACCTTGTGGTCATAGTCATGAGGCCCAGGACACTCTGCTTCTGCAATTCCCATTCTCTACATCTTCCTTGCAGGACTTTATCAAATTATAGGGAAAACAGAGCGCATTTAGGACCATGGAATTATGTCCCCATTAGAATAGCCTTTTCTGGAAGCACTGAGGTCTCCTAATACCCACAACTTCTTAGAGTCTTAGCTGTACCTCCCTTCTTTAACTGAAAGTTGGTTGCCCTGAGAAGACACCACGTCCTCCTGAGTGATGTCTGTGTATTCTCCCCCATCACTCACACCTCAGGGTGGGAGGCAGGTTGGGTGTTGACCCCTCCAGTCCGCTGCCCGCCCTCCTCCTAAAGGTGCAAACAGTCAGGTGAAACACTTGCTCTCTCTCTCTCTCCGTCCTGTCATCCACGGACTTCCCAGTCACTCCCTGGCAGACCCTAAAGGCTGACTAAGAGTTATTGTCTTTCCTCAGGGCCTGCCGTCCTCCTGGGTGCCTTCAAGGTACATGTGAACCACAGACAACCCATCCGATACTGTGCTCTCTCCACTCCTTCATCTGCGCATCTTGAATGACGTTTCCCCCCAGATCTCAGCCTCCCCTGCCCACAGGCAACCCACAGTCTTACCACCATTCAAACTTGGCTCAACTCTCTGATAATTCATTCAAGAATCCCTTTCTTGACACCTGTCCTTGAAACTTGCTCCTTCTGCAGCTGTTATTCAGCCTCTGCTCTCTCTCCTTCTCAGCCCATTCTTTAAACATTAGTTTTAAAAATAACCTTCCCTAACTGTTCCCTTGCAGTTTGCTCCTTCTGCAGCTGTCCTTCAACCTTATGCAGATGGCCAGTCCGCTGACCTTTCCCGCTTCCAATGTACCATCATTTCTTCACACACTTCCATATCCTGCTTAGATTCCAAGAGCCCTCATTTAAGTAACCTTTTGTTGGTATCTCAACCTGCCTTGCCGCTGTCTTTCCCTAGACCTTTTCCAGCAGGTCCTGGAGGAACCTAATTATCTGCCTTCACCCCACTGCGCCCGTAAAGCAAACACTGCTGGAGAGAGTCACACAGCAGAGCCAAGTGTGCCATTGTGTCTTCATGATTCCAACTCAAATGAGCCTTCACACCGTATGACAATTCCACCCCATTCTATGGTCGACCAGTTCTCCTACCTTCCACAGAGATCCTTTCAAACCTTGTTCTCTTTTTCTCAACATATATTTTGCCTCCCCCTACACAGAGAAAAGCAACAGATGGGAATCCTCTCACTTCCTGCTGCCAAACCTTCAAACCCTAATGCATCTGCCCCTTCCTTTCGGGTTCCCTTTTCTTCCACCTCGCCTTACAGTATTGATTATACCCCTTCTCTCCCGAATATTCAGCACCTTCCTTTCAAAAGGATCAGCCTTTAGTCCATTTTCAAGCCTCCTCCCTAGCTCGTAAAAGGAAAGGCCCCTTGAACGCCATCTCGTTTCAGCTGCCCCTGTAGCTCTGCCCTCCATGTCACAGCCATTCTCCTTGAACGAATTCTCGAAACGCATTGCCTCCGTTTCCCCACTTGCTTCCCTCTCTCCTCTGCCACTTTAGAGTTTCTTTTCACCCCGTTACTCCATGAAGGGGCATCTTCTAAGGCTACCAATGACCTCTTAATCACTGTAATTGGAAGACCAAAAGCAAAAGCTGAAAATTGTTGACCTATACTCTTGGCATCACTATGTTTAAAGCTATAAAAGATTATTTTCTCCCTTTCTTTCTTTCTCTTTTTTTTTTTTTTTGAGGTACCAGGGCCGGGAATTGAACCCGGGACCTCATATGTGGGAAGCTGGTGCTCAACCACTGAGCCATATCAGCTCCTTTCATTTTTCTGCTTTTTGTTTTTTTTTGTTTGTTTGTTTTTAGGAGGCACCAGGGACCTCCCACGTGGGAAGCAAGCACTCAACCACTTGAGCCACCACCGCTCCCCTCAAAGAAAAAGTGTGCGGTCAACTCCAAAAAAGAGACATCAAGGAAAAAAACTCTCAAGAGGTGAGACGAGGGCACCAGAGGCGCTCATTGCAGGCCCTTGCAGGTCAAGGTGTGAGAGGTTGGATTTTATTCCAAAAGGCACTACTAAAGGGGTCCCAGCAATGAAGTGACGTGATCTAAGACCATGGATCTTTGCTGCTGTATAAAGATTGAATTGGAGACAGGCAGGAATGGAGGCAGAGCAGCCACTTCGGGGCGGGGGAGGGAGGCAGATGTGCCAGGAGATGATGTAGCCTGGCAGTGGAGATGGAGAGAAGGCCAATTGAAGGTCGGCTTTGGAGGCAGAGTTGATAGGACTTGGTAAAGTGGAAGTTGGGATTAGCAAGAGAAATAAAGGCTTAGTCTTCAATTTTTGGCTTGAATGGTTCAGTGAATGGTGGTGCCTGTTGGGGAGGGAGGATGCAAACATATTTGGGGGGAAATTTTAGAGTTCAGTTTTTACCCTGTTCATTTAGAGATTTCTGCAAGCCATCTGTGTGCTAGGCCAGTGAAGGAGTTACATGTGTTTTGTCAAGAACCGTGAAGAGTCTGAGACGTTACTCCACTTACACAGTTACAGTCTTATATAGATAAATACTGCAGAAACATGAGTCACTGGGTCAGAGAAGAAAGTTCTTTATTGGCGCTCACACCTAGACCAACGGCAGAGTAACACTGCAGCTTCAGTCCCACACACAGAGACCCCCCCAGGAGGCCCAGTGAGAGCTGATGGACCCACAAGTGGGGGGTTACATCCCACAGACAAGGGACTGAGAACAACGGACTTTCTCCGCTTACATACAGGAGAGGGGCAGCCATCCCACACCCATCCTGAAAGGAGGGAAAAATAACTTTTGCTCCTTTGAGACATGGAAAAGATCCTGGATTCTCTTACCTTTGGGAATTTAAATGCATCTTTCAAGGGCCAGTTAAGCCCCAGGTCATTTTTGCCACCTAGATACAAGTTCTGGAGTTCTGGGCCGCATCCCTTATGAGAAGTAAACACCTAGGGAGATAGAGTTCCTGTTTGCCTGGCGCCTTGGAACTTAACCTAGGACCTCGTCCTGGCTGTAACCATTTTGCCATCTCAGGAGATAAGAGAAGTTTTATTTTTCCTTTTGGAGCCAAACAGTTAACTAGACAAGAGGCTATAGATCTAATTCCCAGGGAATGTGAAAAGTGAAATGCTTCCAAGGGAAGTGAAAGCAAACATCCTCTACTTCTCTTTGTGAGGCATCCAGTAATACCTATTAGGGCCGCAGCTAAGTAGGAGCTTAGAAGATCCGGTTCACTAATGGGTCCACACCTTAAGTGACATTACATCTTCAGAGGGTCCTACTTGCAAATGGGTTTGCGCCCACAGGAGTGCGGATTAAGATTTAGGGTGTCTCTTCTTGGGACCCGTGATTGAATCTACCACAATGGGGCTGTCAAGTCTTGTCCAAATCCAACCCTGGCCTTGGCCTCCAGTCCCATCTCCTTCCCCTCAAACTCCAGCCAACCGTTGTGAACTCTCGTTTCTTCCTTGCATGTGCTGTTCTCTTTACATGCTCCATTCTTACCCTACTCCCCATAAATGTCTGTCTAGCTCCAGTTCGTCACTGGTATTGGCATCACTGTCTACCTGAAGAAGGCATACCCCGATCCCAAAATGAGCCAAGTTAATCCCACTGCGCATTTCTATAGCACCAGAACTGATCCTTTTGGAAGATTCCGTGTGCTTTATTGTAATTAACTGTAATGGGTTCTTCTAGGCTAGATGGTAATCTCCAGGCACAAGTGAGGCATTAATTATTTTTTGAATGAACGAAAAAAAAGAAAAGAACCGTATTTTCTGTAGCCCCAAATTTGGATAACGATCTGACAAAGGATAGTTAGTGAATTAATTTTTGCATCATGCAAAGGGGTCACAGAACCCACCACTGACACTACATGGTGCAGATAAAAACTAAGGTCTATTGAGGGGACTTCAAAGCGGAGAAGGAGAGCCCTTACAGACCTCTAGACTCTATTCCTCCAAGCTGAGGGCAGGCGCAGATGGCCTGCGTGCCCCATGGTCAGCTTCCCAGTGCTGAGATGCCCAGTCCCACAGTGCTCTACATATTTATAGGGTGGGGGCAGGAGTCATTGATTTGACTAAACAACAGTGACACTCGGTCAGAGAAACACCCCTGATAGAAGGAGGCTGCTAGAGTCCCAGAGCTGATAAATCAGCCTGTTCTGTTGAGCTAATTCTGACATGCTGAGACCTCTCTCTGCTTAGCTACCAAAAGGGGGCAGGGATGTCAGGGCCTTCCAAATTCATGTCTATTCATGTTGTATTTAAATGAAAAGTCTTAACAGAAGTGTTTTTAAGAGTCCCACTATTTTATATTTAATTAATCACCTTTATTGAAAATACCCAAAAACACCTAAAAAGAGATACAAAAAAATTCAGAGAAAAAGAACACAGCTGTGCTGAAAATATTCATACCACGCTTTTGTACGCAAAAAAGAGAAAAAGTATTTTTTTAATTTTCTGTAACAACTCTGATCATCCCCGAAACCCTCTTTTGGTGATAGAGGGAAAAAATTCTCCTTTCCAATTAAGGACAACTTTTAGGCTCTTTTGGATAAATTGTTCAGTAAATTCAGTGTTTGAGCTCCTGCCAGGCTGGCGTCCCTCCTCTCAAAGGCTTGGCCACCCTGACTTCCATGGGCAGTGGTGCCTGGGCGCAGGGGCAGCTCACAGGGCCACCCCCAGGAAGAGGCGTCCCCACAGAGGATGATCTTCTGGATGCTGGTCACTCTGTGGACACTGGCGTCTAGAGTCCACAGCCAGTGAAACGTGTGGTCTCTCTTTTCCCACAATGAAGCTGACACTGCTATTCCTCCAGGTATCGCAAATCCTCTCGTCTCTGCTTCACCCTCCATCCCACCCTCGCTGCAGCCACCTCCATGGCAGGCGGGTCCCTGCCTCTCAGTTCTTTGATACCTTGCACCTTCCCCACCAGAGGACACATGGGAACATTTGGATTTCCCCTACTCTGCACCCAGGCCCTGGGGGAACTTGGAGAAGGACCACACAACTGCCTGGCCATTTCTACTCTGATGTAGCCACCCCATGGCAGCAGTTTGTCACACAAACAGGAAATAAGACCCACTGCTCTTGGAGTTCCCCAGATCTGTCTGCTTGATTTCAACAGGTGGTAAAGGGAGTGAGACATATGGTGAGTCTCAGGGAGAAGGAAAGGTGCGCATAGCCAAAGAAAGAATTGTGCAGAAATAATAGGAGGAAAGTGAGATGCAGGGGTAGAGAGAACTCCAGGAAGGGTGGGGGCTGGGGACAGTGGGGTGAAGGTTCACCGATGACCCCAATGGAAACTATTCACTATTCACTGTTGGGTTCAGGGGCAGCCCCACGAGAGAAGGCCCAAGTGGGAGATCGGCCGACTCAAATGAAGGATGATCCAACCCGTAACTCAAAAGACATGAGAAGGTCCCAAAAGGCAAGGACAGCATGTGCCCAAACGTCTGAAGCAAAGGGTAAGGCTGCTGGCGGCATCTGCCCTTTGAATGGGTGGGTGAGGGGCGTCCTCATGCAGCAGGTACAGGGTAAGGTAGATGTGGGAAGTGAGTGGTGGAAGGAGGGAGGTCCAGGGAGAACGGTGAGGGGGATAAGAGGCACACGGGAAAGCACGATCAGCTGTGCCTGGGGCAGCAGTCCTCAAATCTTTGGACTTAGGACTCCTTTAAATCTTAAAAATTAGTAAGGTCCCCAAAGAGCTTTTGTTTATGTGAGTTAATATGTATCTATATTTACCTTATTAGAAATTAAGATGGAGAGTTTTAATATTTAATTCATGTAAAAGTAACAGTAAACTGATTACATGCTAACATAAATAACATTTTTATGAAAAATAAATACATTTTCCAAAACCAAAAATATATGTTAATGAGAAGAATGGCATTGTTTTAATTTGTTTCCAGATCCCTTTCATGTCTGGCTTAATAAAAGACAGCCGGATTCTTCTATATGCTTCTGGGTTCAATCTGTTACAATATGTTGCTTTGTTGAAGTATAGGAAGAAAACCCAGATATGTAATTGAAAAGAGTGGAGTATTTTACGTCTTTTTAGATAGTTGTAGGTATCCATCTTTGATTTTACACTAAAACTTGGCAAGTGGTAGTTTCTTAAAGATTGGTTGTCATGCAGACTCTGAAACCATATCAATGAACTTTGTGTACTGTGTATGTTACGTTAAAATGCATTATGCTGGGAGTGGATGTAGCTCAAATGACTGAGCGCCTGCTTCCCCTGTACAAGGTCCCAGGTTCAATCCCCAGTACCTCCTAAAAGCAAACAAAGGAAAAAACCAGCTCTCATTGGAGAGCAGGTGTAGATTATGCTATCTTGCATTTTGGATGGATCTTTTACACGTGCAAGATTTTATAACATCATGCCTTGGTCACTTAGAATATCTTGGTTCACCAGATTATACAGTGAGCTCACAACTGAAACAATCACGCGAGTGTTTTCTTGAGACAGCCAAGAGGCTTCAGTATGCGGCAGGAATCCTTTAGATGTCCTCTCTGCTTTTTCATCTAGAATATTTAAAAGATGTCTACTCAAGGGTATAAATTTAATACATTGATCATTGTATTGCTTCATCATAATGAAACTGGCTTTTTATTTTTTAATGGGGGGTATGGGGCAGTGGAGAATACAAGGAGTGGTCCTAGGTGTGAGGTCCCTGCTTACCTTCGTGCTAGGGCACCAGCAGATTTACCTGCCATTGCTTTTGCTCCATCAGCACAAGGTCAGCAGATAAGAAAGGCAAGATCATCTTACAGTATTATGACAATAGTTTTGACTTCAAGAATCCCCTGGAAGAGTTCCAGGGACCCCAGGGGTTCACAGACCTCACTCTGAGAGCCACTGGCCTAGGGACTCAGACGGCGGCTTCCCCTGGACGTGGAGTTTGTTAGCGAAGCAGCTGCTGCTGACAAGCCCTGCTCTGCATGCCCGGGTGGGAGTGGGAGGCAGGCCCAGGGGCGGCGCAACCCAGGCTTGGTGGCTGCATTCCCAGGAGGGGCCCCCTCGGAGGCTCAGACAAGACTTGGCCGCCTCCAGCCCTCAGCTCCAGAGCATGGAAAGTCCTTCCCGGTTCTCTGGAGATTCCCCCATGGAATTTGCCAGAGGGCATTTACGGAGATCTAAAAGGGCATTGATTTTTTTCAGACATCAATGATGACACTTCAGAAATGAATGAAGAAAAGAGTCCCCAGGTGACACCTCGTACGCCACCGAGAGTGACACACCTGAGAGGCTGCAAGTCTGGGAGTGCAGTCATCAGGGGCCCAGGTTTACTCTAAGCCAGGGTTTCTCAGCCTTTGTTTCATGATCACTCCCCTAGAGAGGCTTTTTAGGTGTTTTTTTCCCTAACCATGACCCTTCCCCCACAAGACATTTTAATACAGATATATTAAATATCCCTCTATGCCCTGTATGTAAATCTGCATTCCATACATAAAAAGAGTAAGATTTTTTTTGTGCATTCCCCCCACACGCACACCAAAAACCACTTTTAACCTCCTTGGGGATGATATCTCCGCCGTTGAGAAGGGGCACTAAGCGTATTCTTGGTTGTATTTAACGTGCCCTTCCCATGGATCCAGTTTTTTCCGTAGAATCCCGGTCTCCATGCGTCTCCTATGACCTTTCTTAGAAACTTAGGGAGAGAACAGCCCATCATAAACACAGATGACTATTGTGAGCAAACACGTGCAGCCGACGTGGTGGTGTCGGCAAGCGCTGGTAAAAGGTTCGCCATTTACCCCTCCCCGTCGCTGCCGTCACCCACATTTCTGTAGTGAGTAGGTGCCACGGTCTCTAGAGTGGGGAGAGCTGAGTATTCTGTCTGTTGCTGATGTGGTCACAGTTTCATGAGTTCGCAGAACTCTCAAAAGACATGTCTCTAATTGCTATCAGAGAGAGTGATTCCACGGTGACCACCCCAAACTCCCAGTGATCATCTTTAACGTTTCTCCTGCATTGCATTTACTTTTGTGGTGGTATTTCACATTTTCTCCTGGAGGATTTCATTTTATTCTCACAACCACCTCTGGAGAAGATAGAATCATTTATCCCACTTTTGCACATGAGGAAATTGAGGCACATAAAGGATGAATGGTCTTTTCCAAGGCTACGTGGATAACTAGTGGCTGGTCCCCTAGGGCTAGGAGCCGTCATGCTCCATAGAAAGGAAGGGGCGGAAATAAAATTGTCACAACTCTGTCAAGTCAACATCGTCAGAAATAAGTGTTGTTCCAAAGTATAAAGCTTATTTAAAATTTTCTGTCTATTACTTTCCAGATCCCACAGATAATGGAAATAAACCCTCTTCACGAAAATCTCCTAGGCAAAGGCGTAAGTATCAAGACGAACCTTTTGGGTCTCTAGTAGGTTAGATTTGAAGTTAGTGGGTTTTTTTAAAAAAGCAATTTTATTGAGATATATACGCATATCATACAATTCATCCAAACTGTACATTCAGTGGCTTTTGGTATAATCACAGAGTTGTGCATTCATCACTGCAATCAATATTAGAGCATTTAAAAAAAAATCCCCCACCCATTAGCAGTCACCTCTCAATCCTTCTATCCTTCCCCTGCCATCCACTAATCTAATTCTATTTGAGGCTACTCTTATTGTTTGTTATGTCTTTCTGGACCAGAAAAAAAAACTTCCTAGCCAGAAGAAGACCTATACTCTCTTAAAGCAGTGGTTGGACTTTTTTCAACACAGAAAATTTCCCATCCCATACAAGCCATCTGCCATAACCACTGGGATTGGGTTGCTGTGTGTGACAGCAAACCACTCCCCAAACAGTGCCTAGAACAGGAGGCAAGTTTACCCCTTGGTCAAGGGCTGGTGCTGTGCTCGGCAGTCCTTGTGCCTGGCCCCGCCATCCTCAGCATGTGGCTTCGCCCCCACGGGGGTCTTGCCGCTTGCCCGCCTTCGGGCCCAAGGTTAAAGAAAGGAGTGGCTCCTCCAGTCGAGGACACTTGCTGCCATCGTTTGGCTAACGTTCATTACCAGGACCAGTTCCGTGGCCACACCTGGCTTCAAAGGAGGCTGGGAAATGCAGTCTCTATCCTAGAGGCACAAGTGCAAACAAAGCTCAGACTCCAGGGCTTCCTTGCTAAGGAAAAGGGGGAGACCAGATAAAGGGGAACAACCAGCAGTATCATCCTGCTCTCCAATATTTCCAGTTTGCCTCCCTTCCCGGAGGCTTAGAAGGCGACACTGCCCAGTCCCTGCTCGAGGCAGGTCCACGGCACTAGCGCGGGCCAAAGAGCTGGAGGGGTGAGCGTCACTTCTGCTCAGAGCCCGTAAGAGCCAGTGCGCGGCTCTCCACACTTTCCCCTCGGACTGGGCATCTCTGCGTCCCACCAAGAGTACAGCTGCCCCACATAGTCAGACCCGCAGAGGACTTTGTGTGACCAACAAGTAAACTTGTATTTGGTTTTGTTTGTTGCTGTAGCTTCAGCCTGTCCTGTCCTGTGTGATACAAAGTTCCTGAGAAAATCTGCAAACAGTACAGAAACTATAATCAGGAAGTTAAACACCTATTCAATCTGCTTCCTCATCTAATTTTTTTTTAAATAAAGAAGTTGTAGGTTTAAAGCAAAGCCGTGCAGAAAAACCTCACCTTATTTTTATACCTTATAAATGCTCGTATTTTTTCTATATATATATATATAAGCTTATACTGTATAGACTTCTGTAAATCGCTTTTTTCATTATGTATTTAGTACACATATCTCCATGTCAATCTTATCTATTTATTTTCCTTTATTTTAGCTACATAATACATTATTGTATGAATAACCACAATTTGTTTAAATAATCACCTATTGGACAATCAGATTATTTCCAAATTTTACATGAAAATAGAAATGATATTTATGTGTGTTTATATCTTTGCACACTTGTCCAATAATTTCCTTAGACTTAATTTCCAAATGTGAAAGTATCTGTTTGGAGTCTGCATATATTAAATTTTATACATTATCAAATATAATAATTTACATTCCCATTCACAAAATGTGAGTGCCCATTTCCTGCATCCCCTTCAGTACTAGGCATGGTAAAACTTTTTTCAAATTAAAAAAAAAAATTTTTTATTCTCCGCCCCACCCTCGCCCCATGATGGCTCCCTCGTCTGTTTTTGCTCATTGCTCTTTTTTGCTCGTTGTCTGCTTGTTGCCTGCTTGTTGTTTGTTTATCTTCTTCAGGAGGCACAGGGAACCGAACCTGGTGGGAAGTGTGCACCCAACTGCTTGGGCCACATCCGCTCCCTGATAAAACTTTTGAAACGTTTGGGTATCCTTAAAACCAAACAAGGGATTTCTTTGAATATTAGTGTGTCTAAAGATAATTCTAAATGTGTTTGTCATTTGTGTATCCTCTTTGAGAACTTTCAATTTATGTTCTTTGCTCATTTTCCTACTATACTATTCATCTTTTGCTTTATCTGTTAAGGATGTTAGCCCTTTATATGTTTCCTACATTGCAATTTTTCTCATTTTGTCATTGTTTTACTATTGTGGAAGTGTTTTTTGAAGTGTGGAAATTAAAAAAAATTTTTAAACAGTCAAATATTCATCTTTTACATTTTAAACCTTCTAATTTCCTTGGCTTACAACAATTTTTCCCTATTTTTTTCTATTCTTTAAAACATTGGTTATTAATTTGAAAAACAGCATATTTTTTATGTTAATTATTTAGTATATCTCTGCTATAGCTTCATTTGTTACCTCAGCTGTGGCCGTGGGGCTCCCTTGACCGCTTCCCAGTGTCCGCCATCTGCATTCTTATCAGTGGAGTATCCACAACTGGCAAGCCTTGCTCTGCCCCCTCCAGAGCCTGGGGGGCTCCTCTCATTCAGGCAGATCCCATGGCACCAGTCCTCAGGGCGGACACATTTCCAGGATTATTTCTTAATGGTTCATTTCAAGAAGTGAAGCTGTTCGGACCAAGAGTCTGTATATCTAAAATTAACACACATTGTCAAATTCCCCACAAGTTGTTACCACTCTACATTCCCATTAGCATTGTATGAATGCCCTTTTCCCTAAACTTTCACCAAGACTAGATGTAACAAGACTCTTCTATGTTTGCCAAACATAAAGGCAAAGAATGATGTTCCACTGAGGGTTTTGCTTGAGTTTTTGGACCTCTGGGCGGGTTGTATTACTGTGAACCAGCCTCTCAGAAGGTTATATATCCCTGCCCTTTGTCCCCAGGGATGGCCATGGATTTGACCTGGCCAAAGCTGTGGACAGAGTGAGAGGGTCCCTTCCAGGCCAAGTGTAAGAGCCAGTGTGTTCTTTCTCCTGCCTAGGAAACCAGCGGGCCTCTAGACAGAAGCTGTCTGTTGGCCTGGGTCCGTGAGCGTCGAGGACATCCCTCTCTTGGGGTGAACCCCTGACTTGAGGGAGAAGTAAGCCCTTGTTGTTTGAAACCAGAGCTCAGCAAACTTTTTCAATAAATGTAATATTTAAAATATTTTTAGGCTTTGCAGTCCATACAGTCTTAGTTTGCTAGAGCAGCTTTGACAAATACCACACAAAGCGTTGGCTTACACAACGAGCATTTATTGGCTCATAGTTTTGAAAGCTAGAAGTCCGACATCAAGGTCTCGAGAGGCCGTGCTTTCTCCTGGATCTGCAGAACTCTGGTGCTGCCTTGCTGCAGTCTTGGGGTTCCTTGGCTTAACATCTCCGCCTCTGTCACATGGTCTCACCTGTGGCTTTCTCTAACTTCTGGCATTTCTGTGTCCAAATTTCTTCCAGAAGTACAGATTAAGATTCAATACAGTCACACTTTTAAAAATATTATCTTCAAAAGGTCCTATTTACAAATGGGTTCACACCCATAGGAACAGAGATTGGGATGAAGAACATGTCTCTGTACCCACTATTCAACTCTGCCACTGAGGCGTGAAAGCAGCCAGAGACTATGCATAAACAAGGAGCATGGCTGTGTTCCAATAAAACTTTATTTACAGAGATAGGCGGCAGGCCTGGCCTGGCTTGCAAGCCGTATTTTGCTGCTACCTGTAATAAACCACTGAGATTTGGGATGGTCATAAATTAATGTAGCATTCCCTAGCCTGTCTTAACAGATATACCTCTTTTTAGAAATAAACTTGTCATTAGAAATTTTTCTTTTGAGGATCACCTGTTCATTTTGTCTATACTTTATCATTTCGTATAGAACTATTCATTTAGTTTTATCTAGTGTGGAAATTAACCCTTTGTTATACTTAACTGCAGTTTTTCTCCTTTTTTTGTAGTTGGGAAACTTTTACTGTGGAGACATTTTTTATTTAGGTAGTAAATCAGTTTATCTTTTCCAGTCTGGTCTATGTCAGGGTTTCTTAACCCCAGAACTACTGGCATTTGGGGCCATGTAATACTTTGTCCTGTGCATCGTAGGATATTTAGCAGCTTCCCTGGCCCATACCCACTGGATGCTGGTAGCACCATCTGCCCTGACCTCACCCTCAATTGTGATAACCAAAAATATCTCCAGACATGGCCAGATATGTTGGGGGTGGGGGACAACTTTTCCTGCCGGTGAGAACCCCTGCTTTGTGCTCTGTGCATCTTCCTTAAAAGCCCCTTCTGTGTGATGTTCATAAGGCGACGCTGCCTCAGCTAAGCCAGTGGGGCATGGCCTTCCTGCCTCTTTGCAGGAAGCGCTTCGAGTCGGGGCACATACAGAAAATGTGTGTACCTTACGTGCACAGCTTGATTGCTTAACACAGAGGGAAAGCACCCATGGGCCCAGCACCCAGGCCAAAGCGGAACAGAACGAGCACCCGGGAGCGCCCTCGTGCTTCTCACATTGCCCCACCCCGAGGGTAGGGACCGGCCAATTTCTCACAGCACAGGTCATTCTGGCACTGAAGCTTGGCCTCCTGCCTGCCCAGGGGCTCCTCACAGGTGTCCCCCACTACCCCCAACCCTGGAAGCGAGTCCCCTGCCCCTCCCCCTTTCTGCTCCTCCTCAGGCCTCGCCTTCAAGGTCTCCCAGGGAAGCCTCTGTCCGGCAGGCAGGGGCAGAGCTCCCCGACATGCCCTCGCAGTTCTCCTTCGGGGCACTTATAACTCTAATGAACTGTCCCTACATCCTGTTTACAGGGCGAAAGTCCCACGAGGTAGAAAGTGGGTCCGTCTGGCTCATCATTCCATGCCCAGCTCCTCCATGCCTCCCACAGATCTAGCTTAAATAACTGTCAAATCGATACGTCATCCACTCTTCTTCATCCAGTAGTAACACCGACACCAGGGCCTCTGTTGGCCCATACAAAGCAACTGTCGAACTAGAAAAAGGTGCCCCTTCCTCAAAACTACCTCTATCTGTCAGGCGCTGTTGAAATCAGGCCCTTTGCTGCCCTCTACTGGAAGAATGTTGTCCTAAGTATAGGACTGGATCCCATCTCAAATGTGAACGGCACCTGCTTGCTCAGTGCACCACCTACACAACCATATGCATTGGCCTAGATTATAAGTGTGTACTTACATTGACAAAGCCCTGTGCTCTGCATTTTGTCATTTAATCTTCACACTAAATTATTATTCAACTCATTTAATTGATTCACTTAAAGGGTAAAAGACTGGCATGAGTAAAATCAATTTAAAGTGGTACAATTCCAAGGCCTTAGTTCTTTACTAAAAAAAGAAGAAAAGAAAGGAGAAGAAAAGAAGCATGCCTCCCACTCTTTTTAGGAAACTAATATTGGCCAAACCTTCATGGGAATCCGACTAGAGTGTAGAAGGGAAACCAGTGGATGTCCTGGTAGGAGGCAGGAGTCCAGATAGGAGCTGACAGCTGCCCCTCAGCATTTTAACCCTGTAACTGCTGATTTAACTCAGGGTATCTCTGTGCTGTTACCTAACATACTGACCGGGAGTGTCCTTGAGGCATTTCTGGTAATATGGAAAAGGCATGAGACTAGGGGTCTGGCATTTATGGATCCCGAGGCCAGTTCCTCATACAGTCGGGACCACCAGTAACTCTCTCCACACCTGAGCCTGAGTCCCCCCATCTGTAAACTGTGGTGATCGCTGCCTTCCTTCCTGACAGGTTGTCACAAGATAAATGATACCGTGTGTGTGTTGCTTAGATTATTTCTCTGACCATTGCTTTTCCCCTGGCCTCATGGATCTCCCGGAACTTTCTCCAGACCCCTTGTCTTTCTGTGTGTAATTTTCGCTTTGTTTCCTTCCCTGTGTTCTGTAGGAATCCCTGGAGTTAATCTTCTGAATCACTAGCTCGCTTCCTTCCATTCTGCTGTTCGTTGTGTCTGTTGGGTTTTCCTCCTGATTTCCTCCATCCTGCTTTTCGTTTCCATGAGCTCTTTTTGTTCTCTAATTGCTTACTTTTCATCGCAGGATGCTATTGTGCCTTGGACAGAATAGTCGCTCAGTCCTCTCCAAGGATATTGGATTTAATTTTCTCTCATGTTCGTTCCATTAACTGTTTCATTTGAGACGAGGAGGGAGCCGTTCACTGCCGTTGCCTGTGGCTCGCCACCTGCGTCTTGGCTTCCTCGGCTCCTCGTTGTTTGCTCACACTTACTAGTGGTGACCTAAACCCATCGTGTTGTGGCTTGGGGGGCCTCCTAGGACCTGGCCTGGCTGATGCTGGATCACCCTGAGCAGGCCTTCCCCGCAGGGTTCCGTCCGTAATGGCCTGTTTGCTGGGAGGAGCAGGTGAGGCTGAGCCGAATGCAGGATTGTGGGGAAGAGACCGGAAAGCTGTCTCCCTCCACTAGGCGAAGGGGGGTGGCTTTGGAGGTGCTCAGGGCACCAAGCCCAGACTCACTGCTTGAGCTGCCTACACAGGTAAAGAAAGCATGCTGGCTTCCTGCCCCTCGCTCCCAAAGCCACCCACTGCTCCTGCTCCTGCACCTGCCTGTGCGTTAGCTCAGGACATCTGTGTTCACTGGGGCTGTGCTTACCATAGGGAACTTGGGAAGACATTCCAGTGGAGACAGAGAACTTTAGAGGGTTCCCATGGCTGTGCTATCCCCCTCAGCGTTTGCAAGAGTGGTCCAGAGTTACCTATGGCTCTGCCCTGTCACCCAAGTTGGGAGCCTGCAGAGGCAAATCCTTCCCTCCATTTCTATGACGATTATAAACAGTCACATAATGCTTGCTGGTGAGTTGCAGAGCCCGGGTCTGGCTCTGGAGTCCACGTTCTCCTCCACTGGGCCACACGTGGTGGAGGCGAATGATGGGGACAGCCTCTCCATGCCGGAGCACTGGCCAGCTGTCCAAACAATGTTCTTCTGCCCCCCTCGCCCACCCACCAGTGCCCAGCCTTGCTGCCAGTCCCTGCTGCTCTGAGGCTGGGTGTCCTCTGGGGCTTTGTGGAGAGAACCATCCTCTCGGTTCTCAGGGGTCCCTCCTCTCTCAGTCTGACTCCATGTGCTTCATCTTTCCAAAGTAATAAAGGGTTTATTTGCCATTGATACCACTCCTTTTTTTCCCAGCAATGCTCTTGCTTTTAATGTGGTTATTTTCCTTTGGCTGTTTCAATAAATATTTGAAGCAAGGGAGAGAATTGGACTAGAAGTTTTTCTAGCCTAATCCCAGCTCTAACATCCTCTATAGCTCAATATCAGCCATAGGCAACCCTTTCCCCTCTTCCCCAAGAGATGGCCCCTGCAGGGGAACGTTAATGAATGAAACCACGTGAGGCAGGGGTAGGGAGCCAGACTCACTGATATTTGCTTTAAGGCCTTTTACAACTGCTCCTCCTGACCCCCACACAGAGCTTCTGAGGTGCCAAGTCTATGTGCAGTTTGCAGATTAATCTACAGCTCTCCAGAGTTTTCCTTCACTCATAGAGGAAGAATCAAAGAAGCAATAAAATGAAGAATTCCCTCAGTGCTGACCAACTTACTCACCCAAACTTGGTTGAATTGGGAAATATGTGTTTTGGTTTGCTAAGGCTGCCGATACAAGAGACCAGAGATGTGTTGGCTTTTAGAATGGAGATTTTTTTAAGATAAAAGTTTATGGTTCCAAGGCTGTGAAAATGTCCGTGTCAAGGCATCATCAGAGATGCTTTGTCACCAAAGGTCGACTGTGGGTGGGATCCTGGGCTCCTGTCACATGGCAAGGCAAAATGGCAGCTTCTCCTTGCTTCAGGCCTGCTCTGCTGATTCCAGCCTCCAGCCTCTCTCCCAGCCTCTCAGGATTTCTCTGTCTTCCTGCAGTCCTCTCTCACATGGCAGGGTCAGAGTGGTGGCTGTCTTTCTCTGTGTGAGTTTCTGCCTTCAGTTATCAGTTTATATAAGACCCCAGCAAGTGGGCAGAGACCTAACCTGGGTCACACCTCTGACATGGTCCAATCAAAGGCCCTAAAGTAATCTAATCAAAAGTGATCTAATCAAGGTATCTTAACTGAATTTAATGCAATCAAAGGGACCTCCACCCACAGGAATGGATTAGTTAAAAGAACATGATCTTTTCTGGGATTCACAAAATTTCAAGCTGTCACACTAAGATTATAGAGGAAGACTGTTTTCTGGCTATCTGAACACAAAGGAATACTTTGGGTAAGCAGTTTCCATCAGCCTAGAAGGAAAAGCAAGATGTTTATGGAATAAAGGAACATTAAGTGGTAGCTAGTTAGCTTGCAAATTAAAACACATTCACCAAAGAAGCCCTGTACTTTCTACTAAAATGTATTGTTTGATTTGTTGTTGGTGGTGGTTTAGTTTATTGACGATTCCTCTGCATGGGTAGCTAATCTGCCACTCAGAACGGATGATTTCCTGCAAAATAACAAGAGGTCCCCCAATATCATTATTATTATTATTATTATTATTGGAATTCATGGAGGGTAGGATTCATGAGGAGCTAGAAGAACTAAACTGTTCTTTTCTAATTTTAGAAAAGCTTGAAGATGAAGCCATGGATTTTCAGTCTCCTATACTTCCTGTGACCTGTGGTGAGGCAAAAGGGATTTTATATAAGGAGAAAATGAAAAAAGGTGGGTTCCTTTGTCTTCTGCTTTTTTGGAACTCCTAGATGAAGGAATCACAAAGGAGGAAAGTATCCATGTGCACAGTAGTTCAGGAAATGAACCCTGTAGCTAGGCTGCATAAAAGGATGTGCTGCTTAAGACAGAATTTTCACACTTTTGCACATCATGTACATCTGACAACCAGGTCACTCCACTTCCATATGGGAATCATCCCAGGATTCTGTGATATGATCACTGTGATCTTGTTGTATGCATACCAGGACAGGTGTCACATAAAATGCAAATTCTATTCCACTCCTTACCACTCCGGCAGATTTTAGGACCTTCAAGTATGAGAAGAGGAATCCAGACTCTTTCTACTGCTCCTGCCTCACAGGGGAGGCTCTCTGGACCCAGAAAGGCAGAATACCACAACTAGGGGTTTGGAGATTTGAGATAAATTTGTAAGGGATGGAAGTGGGGTCCTGGAATCGTCTGTCTTTATCTTACAGGAGCATCAGAGAAGTGCATTCGGAATGAGAAGGGAGTTTGGTTCACCCCAATTGAATTTGAAAGAGAAGGAAACCGGGCAAAATCAAAAAACTGGAAGCGGAGTATATATTGCAGAGGAAAGACGCTACAATATCTGCTGGAGGTATTGTAAGGACAAGGGACAAACAGGTGACAGGTTTAAATCTTGAAGGATATGTGGAATTTCAACAGGCAGAAATGAGAAGAATTTTCCATTAGGATTCAACCGCACAATTTGGCAAGAGCTAAAAGTTCATGGGAAAAGTTGTGGGTGATAAAGTTAGGAATGCAGATTGGTGCTGGAGGTGGAGAATTCTAAAAGGAAGCAAAGGAGTTTGACTAAACCCCAGAGAGTTTTGAGGTCAGGAGAGATGTAAGAGGCTTCATCTGGTGGTATTAGGGAGAGTGTGCTGGAAGGAGACCAGCTGAAGACATAAACAACTTCCCTACCTCCTCTACTCGATAAATGCCTACTGGAGACCCAGCTCCACCTGGACCCCTTTGTGAAGCATTTCTGGGCCACCCCATCTGTGGTCAGACCGTCTTCTGCATTTCCACAATGCATTGTTGCTGTCCTGTGAACTCCTAAAAAATGTACCTCTTTGTAATCCCAGAACTTAGCACAAAGCCTCCCAATAGTACTCAAAAATGATCATTGAGATGAAATCATAAGGATTTGATCTAGAGAGGAATAAATGGAAAGGGAAAAGAATAGATGGGAAAGGGATTGGGAATGAAGAACTAATAGACCTTGAGTTTGAGTAATAGGGAAAAATAATTTTATCCTTAACTGAAGTTCAGAAGAAGAACTGATTGGGGGAGAGGGATAATTTTTTTTCCAGACATCCTGGGTTTGAGATGCCAGTCAGACATCCAGGTAGAAATATTCATTAGGAAGTACAAACTTCCATATTTACAAAAGAAGAGCCTCCAGAATAACCTCATTCATTAATCCCTTCTCTCTTTCAGAAAGAACTTTTGTTCTGTCCTCCAAGAAAAAAATCAGAAAAGAAAGGTAAATAGCGGGTGAATTTCTACCACGTACTCAGTAGCCATGTTGCAGACTTCCCGTGTCTGAAGCCTCACCTTAAAGTCCCGAGTTTTGCTGCTGAGTCACCTTCACATTTAGGCATCTTCATAACGGCTGCTTTAGCTCACTGTTTCGTGTACATGCCACCATTATTTTGCTAGTTAATTTGAGAATGAGAAAGCAAATAACTCTTCAAAATAAAAATTAGGATGAAATTGATGATTACCTGTGTTTTAGAAAAGATCTGGATATTTGGAAGACTGCAAATCACGTCCATTGACTGAACTAGCTTCTCCTCCTCAACCTTCTGTGCATGCTTAGGTATGTCCTCCAAACATGGATCCCATTCATGTGCTTCCCATTAGATGTGAACTTCCAGTGGAGGCAATTGTGCCTTTCCTATCTTGTCCTGGAGGCTGGTCTGACCCTTGGCCGGGTTTAATCAAAGTTTATAATGCCATTTATTGCATAAACCATCTTTTCTATACTTATTTGAAACACCTTGATATGTCTAGGAATATTCATTGCAGCATTATAATACCAAAAATGCCCATCAATATTGTAAAATGAATTGGTACATCAACACAATGTTATTTTTTAAAAAACACAGATTCATAAGTAATTGACTCATTCTCAGTCAATGGAAAACCACTAAAAGGTTTTGAGGTCACCAGAGCTTTCAGAAGCTTAAGCTGGTAGCAATATGTATGGAAGGAGCCCATTTTTTTTATGTAACTATGTAGGTATGACTGTTTAGTTTGCAAAAGTCTGCTAAGGCAATATACCAGGAAAGGGTTGGCTTCTTTTTTTTAACATTTTTTTTTTAAGAAGCTTTAGATTACATAAATATTACATTAAAAATATAGGGGATTCCCATATTCCCCATCCCCTCCCCCTCCCACACTTTCCCACATTAACAACATCTTTCATTAATGTGATACATTTGTTAAAATTGATGAACAGCTATTGAAGCATTGCTACTAATCATGGACCATAGTTTACATTATACTTTACACTCTGCCCTGCACAATTTTATGTTATGACAAAATGTATAATGGCCTGTATCCGTCACTGCAATGTCATGAAGGACAATTCCAATGTCCCAAAAATGCCCCATGTTACACCTATTTTTCCCTTTCCCTCCCTCAGAATCTCTGGTGGCCACTGGCTTTATATCAATTATAAAATTTCTTCCATTGCTAGCATAATAAGTTATAATAGAATAATAATGTCTACTTTAGTCCATTGTTCATTCCCCAATCTTGAGGATTTTGAGGTGGTGATAGCAACTGTTTCTAATTGAGGCGGGGCTTTGACCCCAAGGGGCAGATGGATGGAATTGTCCTGCTTGCAGTTGCAGACTCTCTGTTCCTTGGGATGGGCATTGTCCATCATCATCTCCTTGTTAGTTGTCCTGGGTGAGTCCAATGAACTGGAGAGTTGGTGTTGCAACTCTGCTGAGATTCAGGGCTCAACTGGCACATGAACAGACCAGATTTAAGTCTCTAAGACATATATTTAACAAGTATACTGCTAATTATAGGTTCAAGTAAAAGGGACAGAAGAGCCACATGTAGGAAAACTATAAATGCATCTAACTCTGTTACACTGGGGGCATAAATTCCAAAGTAAGGCCCACTGAGAGGGTGCTCAATTTCTGAGCTTCTCTGTCCTGCTTATAGTGTCTAGATGTTTCTAGAGCCCTCAGGGACCCCACTGTTGGAGGCATTGTTTACTGTGCCAGTCAATGAGATCCTGCTGAGATGTGCATAAACGTAACCTCTGGGATGACCTCCCAAACTCACTTTGAAATCTCTTAGCTGTAAAAACTCATTTGTATTTACTATTTCCCCCTTTTGGTCAAGGTCTTTTTCCAAATGCATCACTGCTTGGTGCTTGGTAATAGTCCCTCGGTGCCAGGGAGGCTCATCCCTGAGAGTCATGTCCCACGCTGAGGGACATTCATTTATATGCTGAGTTTGGCTTACAGAGAGGCCACATCTGAGCAACAAGAGGCTTTCAGGAGATAACTCCTAGGAAATATACAATACTAGGCTAAGTTTCAACTTCACAAGAAAAAGTTCATAAGTACCATAATCAATACCAAGGGCCTGGCATAATGGTCTGTCTTTCTTCACTAAGCACTGCCCATGTACTTGGGGATTCTTGCCATTCTATTAAAGAATGTGGCAGGACTCCCCAGGATGGGAATTCAATATTCTTTCAGTTATTGTGTGGATCTCCACCCACTGAGACAATGCCCCATGAACACTTGAACATATTCATATACCTTAGAGGCATGCCACAGGTGCACCCCTTCCGACACATCCCCCCCCATCACTGACACCCCACACC
>JAQZBX010022325.1:0-31646 GCA_029593785.1 Cabassous unicinctus
TGCGGTCTTCTGAACTGATATGAGATTCCAGAAGTTACACATTGCTGAGATACATTAGAATATTGACATATCAGAGTGGAGAAGCTTACTTAATCACCCCAGCATTCAACTGAGATTCCAGAAAACACCATTTAAGAGTAGGGGCTTAAACAAGACATGACAGGATCAATGTGATCTTTATTAAACTATCTGTTGTCTAGAGAAAACACACACACATTTTAAAGGAAGAAAACAACATATCTCTCAACAATATAGCATCTACAACCTTTACCATACAAAAGTATTTGTTAGATATGAAAGGAAGTAGGAAATTGTTACCCCTAACCAGAAGAAGGAAGTCAATAAAAACAAACCCAGAGATGTTGGAATTAGTAGATAAAACCTTTAAAGAAGCTACTGTAAATATATGTAAAGATTGAAATGGAAAAATGGAAATAACTGTTAAGAACTGTGAAAGCAATGAGATTTTACCATACTTGTAAGGTAAAATGTTAGCTTGCCATGGATCCAAAGATGCTGTCAGAAGTCATGGAACTCCAGGGAAAGAGACAAAGAACTTCATTACTCATAGCACAACAAGTACCATGAGCTTTATGTTCATTCAGTTCTACTTGCCCCCCGACCCCCAGGTCCCATGGGTGTGATGTATAGTGTTCCAGGTGGAAAGCTGTGCATGCATTGAGTTTGTGCCACAGCTGAGGAATGCTGAGGTTAGGAAAAACATCTTTCTAATAAGCTATGAGCAAACCTGCCTGACCTTTCCACCAGAGGGAAATATTATCATCCTGGGCATGCCCAGCCCACTCATTAGTCATCAATTTGCAGGGACAACCCTCATAGACTTTTAGAGCCCTCTCTCTACCCTGGTCTTTCCTTTCCAATTATCTGCTCCACAAAGACCATCTACTTTAGCTGCTCTGAGTTCTGATCACTTCTACCTTACCTTAGTGGGCAAGTGTTCATTGTTCAGGTACACTTATCTGCATCAAGAGAGAACTGGTTGATCTTTATAGGATTTGCTTCTGTAAGGGATCTCAAAGTACTCTTTTGTAGCCCATGGTTTAAAAACAATTGTCTCCTGTATCTTATCTAATTGTATAGTTGTTTACAGTTGGATGGCTATTTTGGCATTGTAAAAACAACACAAACAAATGTTGAAAATGTAAACAAAATTTTTACCTAAAAAATGTACTTTTTATCTCATTAAGGAGGATAACAAATGTTAATATTTCAGTGTATTTATAGTCACACCTTTTATATGTAGTGTATAATTATAGCTAACGTACATTGTATCCATAGGTTTTTGTCAGACTTTGCTCTAGTCTCTGCATTTTACATATTTCATAATCTTGTGTAAATTATTCTATCAAACTGAAGGTCAGTGGTCCTAAAACTTTTTGACTTCAAGACCTTTTACATGCTTAAAAAATTTTAGAACCTCATGGAACTTTTGTTTATGAGTATCACATTTATTAATATTTACTATATTAGAAAATAAAACATAATATTAAAAATATTTCTTTATTAAATAATTAAAATAAGAATAATAAATCCATTGTATATTAAATTAAATATCATAGGCTTTCTATTTTATTTTTCATGATATTGTTTTAAGTTCTGGCAAATCACTTTAATGTCTGGCTTAATGAAAATAACTGGATTCTTGTCACTGCATCTGCATTCAATATTTTGCAATGATATGTGGTGAAAATATTATGAAAATTTAGCCTCTCACAAATATGAAACAAAAGAGAAGCGTGTTTTAATAGCATATTCACTTAATTGTGGATATTCTTTAATAATATACCAAAATAGATAGTTCTTATAGTTTAGCTGCAATGTGGAATCTGCAACCACATTTCTGGCCCTTTCATACATTGTTATATTAAAATCCATTTATTAATCTTGAACTTTGAATGAATCTTTTGCTCATGCACATTATAACATCATACCTTTGTCATTTAGAAATTGTCCACCAAATGTTAAATCAAGTTATGCAAATATTCTAAATGAAGATACACTTCAATACTCATTCCCAAAGAATCAAATTCCTTAAAATTACCACAATCTTTTCAGAAAAGTCATTAAGCATTAGGAAATTTTCAGTCTGATGATGATAGGTGCAAAGTTTCCAGAATTCTATTTTTTTCCCCAATTTTATTATTGGGAACCAAACCTGTAATTTTTTTCCTTGACGTGAAAACCTCACTTTGTTTATTTTGGATAAAATGTCTGCAGATATCCAAATCTGCATGAGCATAGTTTTGTTTATTTTTCTTTAAAGTAAAAATGATGTTCCATGAAAAAGTGGCTAGTCCAGCTTATAATCAAATAATTGCAAATTTTTTTCCTCAACCCATAATACTGTGTAGCAGACTTGCTATTTGTATACTTCTTTTTCTTCACATATAATGGTAAAACAACATGTATTCAAATGTTGAGATTTGATAAAATTAATCATTTTTATTGCTTCATAAATTATAATTAAATGAAACTGGCATTTTTCATACATGTGCTTGGAGGTAAAGATTACAAGAATTTCTGCCTTAGTTCGATTATCATATGTGCTTCTAAGGCACCAGCAATTTTACCTATGATTGCTATTGTGCTCAATGCAAATGTCAACATGTTGAAAAAGAAAATCAAGTTAAACAAATTTTAAAAGTTAAAAAACATTATTATTATAAAAGTAGCTTTGGCTTCACCAATCCCTTGAAAAGATCTCAGGAAACTTCAGATACCAGGTAACACAACCTGAGACCCAAAACTTGTAAGCATACTATCATAATCCATTTATTAAAGATGAGATAAATGAAGTCTAGATGGGTTACTTAATTTGCCAATATCTAGAGTTTTCTGATCCCCAAGTTTAAGCTCTTCTCAATTGTTCTCTATTGTCACTAAAAGTTAAAATATGGTGACATAGATTTGCCTGTGGAAATATATTTAAATATGAAAGTAGACATATTCATAAATGCAGACCTGATTAAAATTTGTACTTGACATGATGAAAATTGGTATAGAATGTCCATATATTTCTAATTTTATATTGCAATATATCATAATTTGAGAATTGTCATAAATTATTAGAATTATTTACGATCCTTATCTTTAAATGGTTGCATTAATATTACAAAGATGACTCACTTCAAGCTCTTTCTAGTATTTTGCTACTATATCTAAGGCTTCAAGAACCAACTTTGAGCATGGATTTAGAACCATATTTTTGGCCTACTAGAATGAATTCATAAGTATGAAATTCCTATATAAATACATTTATACATTTTAGGCACTTGATAATTATTGCCCAATGATTTTCCAGAAATATGCTGACTTATATTTCTATCAAAAGTGTTTTATACCCATTAGAATGGCTGCTATTAAAAAATGGAAAATTACAAGTGTTGGAGAAGATACAGAGAAATTGGAATAATCATTCATTGCGGTGGCAAGCAAAATGGTGCAACCCCGGTGGAAGACAGTTTGGTGATCCCTCAGAAATCTAAGTATAGAACTATCATATGACCCAACAATCCCATTACTAGGTATAGACCTCAAAAAATTGAAAGTAGGTACTTGAATGTGGCATATACAAACAAAGGAATATTATTCAGTCATTAAAAAGAGTGAAGTCCTGATACATATGACAACACCGATGAACATTGAAGACATCATATTGTATGAAATAAGCAGACCAAAAGGACAAATATTGTATGATATCACTGATTTGAAACAATTAGAATATGCTCATAGAGTCAGAAACTAGAATATAGGATACCAGGGGAGGGGGTAGTCAGAGAATGGGAAGTTAAGGCTTAAAATGTACAGTGTACCCTATTTGGAAAGATGGAAATGTTTTTATAATGGATGGTGGTGATGGCAACATAACATTGTGAATGCAATTAAGAACACTGAAATATATAACTGCATATGATCAAAAGGGGAAATGTTAGACTGTATATATGCTAACAGAAATTTAAAAAAAAAAAAATCCATGGAAGTATACTGTACAAACAGTGAACCCTAAGGTAAACCATGGACTATAGTTAATAATACAATTATAAAAATGTGCTATCATCAATTGGAACAAACGTTCTACACCAATGCAAGGTGATGGTGATAGAGTGGTATATGGTAATACTGTATTTTACACAGGATTGTCTTGTAAACCCACAACTTCTCTAAGGAGGAAAAAGTTTATTATACTAGCTGTTAACTCTAAGTGGCCAACACTGGATTTTATCATTATAAAAATCATGTCCAAAAATGTTATGATTTTAATGTGTATATCTTTGGTTACTAATAAAAAGAAACATTTGTGATATATTCTTTGCATATTGATATATTATTTAAAAATTTTGTAAATTAAACATAAGATACTATATGCCCAAGTTATGAAAATATGTTCCTATTCTTTTAATTTTGCTCATTGTACTTTCTGATGTAAATAAACCTTTAATTTTTTTTAGTGTGGACAAAGATTTTTATGTATCATTTCATTCACTATTGTTATATATTTAAATATACTTTATAAATATAATATATACACTGTACTCAATTACTTACTTGGTACAATTTTATTTGATAAATTAAGAACTGTGAACATTAATCAAATTTGGGAAAATTTTTAGTGTGCTGAGACATTAGATCAGTGTTCTTGATTAGGTTTACTTTGATGAAAATATAGTTATTGTATCAGGGACTTTAAGTATTTCTAACTGGTATCATGCATAGTATTTTCCAGGCTTTATGTTCTTAAGTGAAAAAGAAAATTGCTTCTTTGAATAATGCAGAACATAATAAATTATTTATGAGAGTTTATGTCACTATAGCAGCATCAAAGATCAAAGCAACTTGCAATCTATAGAAGTAAAGCAAATAAATAAATAAAAGGAAAGTTGATGCAGAAATTCTCCTGCAATGCACCTGGGTACATCATGGATTTGGTTGGGTTGCCATTAAAAATATGCTTGCTGTGCTATTATCAGTGTCCTTCATATATTGCTTGTGCTTTCACACAGAGGACATTCAAGTAAGTAGAATTATAAAATGTTAGACCTGAATAGGACTTCAGAGATCATCTAGCCCACATTCCTCATTCTGTCCATAGTGTGTGTTTATTAAAGATTATTTGACTTGTTGAAGGTAACAGCTGGTTGGTGACACAGTTGAGGCCAGAGCATAGGCCCTGGATCTGTGTAGAAAGCCCTACCCTATTTTTTCCCTAAATTGAGTTATAGTTGTTTTCTAATGTTTGGAAAATAAGATGAGAAAATTGTGCTTGCCTAAATTTATAAATGAAGTAAGTTAAAAATAAAGTGACACAAAAAATTAGATCAGTAGCTATCAATTCACATCTAGTGTAGGTAAGGCATGCTCCTCCATTACTATCATTCTCTTTTATTTATAAAAAATGTATGATTGTATACATTACATGGTGAATCAGTGGGATTACCCAAAGATTTTTTTGAACAAATTAATATAAACCTGAAACTGTATTTTCACTGAAAGATCTAATTTCATGGAACAAGTTTTTAAAAAGACAAATTCCTGACTTCTGAGTTTGGATTTTGGCAAGCTGGATAGATCTGCTTTGCCCTTCTTCACCATTACATTTAAATATTTAAAATGAAGGGAAACATTACATAAACTTGGAACAATGGTTAAATGCACACCAGTTTCTTGTGTAAAGTAACTCAAAATATGATTTTTGAGTGCTGGATTTGAAAAAAAATTGTATCAGGTAATAATAGACACAAGAAAGAGAAAACTTCAGTATTTGCACTGAAAGATATCCCATTTGAGGACTGGAGTTGGAGCTATTGGCTCTCATCTACAGTGACTTTATGGGATGTCCATCTCCAAAATTACTTCACTTATCATCATTTAGGAAAAGTAAGATGGACAATGCATTTAGATTCCTAGAACGTGAATTCAACTGTATGTAAGGGCAGAGGCAGTAAGAATATTGTTAGCGGTATTTCCTGTATACTTTATTTTCCATACTTCAATTCTAACAATGAACTACAGGCAATTTCAATCATCCACATTAATATGTTTTCCATTTCCTCATGATTACAGGTAAAGCGGTGTAGGAAGGACCTATTGAGCAGAAGAGCATTAACAACAGGCCTATAGAATTGATTTTTTTGTAGATAGGTGGAGGGATATTAAAAGATATCACATCAATATTCCTAATATTCTCCATATGATAGGAAGGACAGTGATATACTATGAGTGATAGTGGTGATTGGGTTTGGCCCTTATGAAGAGTCATTAAAGTTTAGATAAGCATCATAGGGAAATCACATTTTAGATGATTATGAAAATGTAAATGGGTTGATGATTGGCAGAGAAAGTTCTAATGATGTTTAAGATTATGCCTTTATGGATGAATCAACCTTGTGACTGCAATTCTACGTCCTATAGGAATGGAGGACACAAATAGCATGATTTAACATCATTTCAGAGTGGGGATTTTGCTGGGCTCCTGGGGAAGAGGATTGCTGGATTGTGGAAGATAAAAGGAATTCAGGATGCTGGTGTATTCATAAGCATATCAGAAGACAGAGCAGAATGCCAGCTGAATATAAAGGGAACAAAACCTAGGAGGAGCAGTAACATGAAAGAAAATAAAAAAATATTTTAGTAAGTTTGAAAAATAAATCTAGAGAGAAGAATAGCAAGAAAGAACTGTTTAGAAGTGGAAGTGTGGAGAAATAAATGCTCAAAAGGTGGCCATAGGGAATTGGTCATTGTCATTGAAGAAATAACCCTATGAGGAAAGGATTTTATATAGGTCACTTTCACAGACAATAAAAGTCACTCAAACCCTCAAAGGGAATGAAGGATAAGAGCAGAGTCCAAATTTTACAGTCACTATTGTGGCATACACATAGTGCTGTTAAATGAGGGATCTAAGCAGATTCTAAAGTGAGAAACCACGTATTTAAAAGGAAAAAGAGGTAATTTGAAAATACGTGGAAGAGCAATACTGAGGAGGTGGCCCTGGAGAATAAAAAGAAGGCTGACTCTTGCCTCTGAGGTAGAACTTTAAGCAAATGATTAGCCTCCGCTCAAGAGAATTTGGGGAAATGAAAGTTTAGAGACCATAGATGAGTTTGTATTTTAAAAAGTGACCTTGTCTAACTCTTATTATCTCTGGGCCTTATAGTTAAGTCCAATATTCAAAAAGAACAGTGATTATTTTTATTCCATGCAGCTTTAAGCTCAAATCTCAAGGAGAATCAGAGCCTCATCAATTTTGCAGTTGATGCATGACAATAAGCAGTATAGGCAAAAATATGTTGTGAATGGTGAAAGATCTACAATATAATTGATGAAGTAAGTGGTCCATTGTAATAATAGCCCAAGAGTGGTTAGAGTCTGCTTTTATCATATACTAACATGAATTATAAATGAACAAAATATGTAAGATTTATATAAGAATTGCTAGCGAAATCAACGTACTTTTATATATTGCCAAATAAAAGTAGAATTTTCAGTAAGTAAAAGGTGTTGGAAAAATACAAATGTTAATTATTAAGGGAATAAAACACCAAATATTAAAATTAATTTCAGAATGGCCATATAAGCAAAATGCATTCCCAGCACTTAAACACAGAAATGAACAAAAAGTAATTACTTAACAACTCTTTGGATTTGAAAGTACATTTGGATAATAAAAACAATAGGAGAAATCATAAAGAATAAGATATATCATTGCATAAAATGATTTACTTCTGAAACCAAATAAATGAGATAAATTAGTCTCTTCAACAAATGGTACTTGGAAAACTGGATTTCCATATGCAAAGGAATGATGACCGTGACCCCTATCTCACACTATATACAAAAATGAACTAAAAATGGATCAAAGACCTAAAGACCCCATACTATAAAACTTCTAGAAGAAAACATAGGGAAACATCTTCAGGACATTTTGTTAAGTAATAGTCCCTTAGATTTTAAATAAATACTATGTAGCAACAGAAAAAAATTTATGGTATTTTATCACATTTAAAAATATAATCTTTCTCATGAAAGTAAAATACAACTTACAGATTGAAAGAAAATATTTGGAAACCACATATCTGATAAGCATTTAACAACAGAATATATAAAGAAATCCTACAACTCAACAGCAGAAAAGGCAAATAACCCAATTAAAAGTGGGTTACGTAGAGCTAGGTTATGTAGGGCTAGTGGTTATGTAGGGTTAGCTAAGGCATGCTAAGGGGTGTGGAGTTTTTCTTTTTGGAGTAATGAAATAATTCTGAAATGTTTTGTGATGATGAATGCACAACATTGTGGTTATACTAAAAGGCATTGATCATTCACTTTAGATAGATCATAGCAAATGTGAATATATCTCAATAAAACTGCTTAATAAATTAAAAAAAAAAACTGTACAAGAGTAGTCAGAAATAGCAGCAATGTACAGCACAGGAAACACAGAGATTGAGAGGTGAAGAACTTTCCTGTCTGTCTTTTTTTCTATCATTATTATTATTATGAAAATAATGAAAATGCTCTAATAATGATTGAAGTGATGAATGCCTAACTATGTGATTATACCAAATACCATTGATTGTACTCTTTGGATGAATTTTATGCTTTATTAATATGTACCAATAAAATTGATTTGTTAAAAAAAATACCCAGAAAATGGGCAAAAGACTTGACTAGACATTTCTCCAAAGAAGATGTACAAATGGACAAAAAGAACGTGAAAAGATGCTCATTTCTCTATTGGCTAATGAACTAATAGGGAAGTGCAACTCAAAACCACAAAGAAATACCATTCCATCACCACTAGAATTCCTACTATTTAAAAAAAGAACAGAAAATAACAAATATTGGAAAGGATGTTGCAAAATAAGACACTCACTCATTGATGGTGGGGATGTAACATGATACAGCTGCTATGGAAAACAAAAGGACAATTCCTCAAAAATTTAAGTAACATAATTATTGTACGACTTGGCAACCCCATTTCTAGGTATATACCCAAAAGAATCAGATATTTGCACACCAATACTTATAGCAGCATTATTTACAATTGTCAAAACATGGAAGCAACTGAAGTGTCCATCAATTGACAAACGGTTAAACAAAATATGGTACATACAATAAAATATTATTCAGCCATAAAAAAGGAATGATGTTCTGATATATGCAACAACATGGATGAAATTTGAAGACATTTTGAGTGAAATAAGTCCAACACAGAAGGATGAATACTTTACGATGTCACTGATATGAAATAATTAGAATAAGCAAATTCATGGAATCAGAAACTAGACTGTAGTTTTAGAGGGGCTGAGATGGGGTAGGAAATGGTGAGTTAACGCTTAATTAGTACAGAATTTGTGTTTGGGTTGGTGGAAAATTTTTGGTAATGGATGGTGGTGATGCTTACAGGAGAGAGTGAATGTAATCAACACCACAGAACTTTTTATAGTTGAATGTGATTAAAAGGGGGAAATTTTAGGTTGTATATATGTTACTAGAATAAATTTTTGTATAAAAGCATAGAATGTACAACACAGTGAACCCTAGTGTAAAATATGGACTATAGTTAATACTATGATTATAATAATAATGTTTGACCAATTGTAACAAAGTTAGCACAGTAATGTAAATTGTTAATCATAGGTAAAACTGTGTGTGTGTGTATATGTGGGAGGTATGTGGGAACTCTGTGTTTTCTGTATGATATTTTTATAAACCTAAACTTCTTTAATAATTTTGTAATTAAATTTACCCAAATACCTCTAATTTTGACTGCACTTGGTTCACACCAGTTTAACCTCCCACCAACAGAATTTGAAAGGTCCTATTTCTCCGAAACCTTTTGAATACTTGCTATGTATCCTCTTCCTTATTTTGAATTACTATCATCTTTAATAGGTATAAACTTGTATCTCACTCTTTATTTTTCCCATTGTTTTACTGACTATAAGATTGCTAACACCTCCTAATAAGTTAGTTTCTATTCCTAATTCCTTTTCTGTGGATATTTAATTCATAATTTGATATTTGTCTATTCAGTGACATTTTTAGTGATTTGCTGGAGTTTATTGCGGATATTATTTTTCACCATCATATATGAGGCAACTATATTAAAAGTCAGCTGATATCTTTTAGCAAAGATTATTACAGAATCTTCATTAAACGCACCCCAAAGCTCTAACCACTACTTTTTCTAATTTGCTGCTGAGGTAATCCACACAATGCAGCTATATTAGTTTTAGTCTCCTTCAGGATAATTTCATAAAAATTTCACCAGCAGCTCCTGTATGAACAGGAATTGATTCCTTTTGTGTGTGCTAAATCTCTGTCCACATTCTGCCTTTGCTCCACTCTGTGGCAGTAGTGGGAGGAATCTGAGTTAACAGTTATAGGAAGAAAATAGCTTAGAGGTTACCTGGAAAAAACCCTTCCCTACTGAGAAGAAGTAATTGATGTATCAGTTGTTTTATGGCACTATCAGGCATGTAGCCTACCAACAGCCCAGCTGTAATAGCCTGGAGCTTTGCTAATTAATTTTTTTCACATCCACTATGGGTGGACTATGTAAACTTTTTCTTCAAAATGTTTCCTAGATGTCTTATATTCTTCAAGAATGGTCTGGTTTTACAGAAGCAGATACAATAGTATTTTTAATAGAGAATTTTCTATGACCTTTTTTCCTTGTTGGTACAGTTTTGAACTTAAAATAAACCAATTAAAAACAACCAATTTAAATCATTAAAGCCTGAGTCACATGTAAATGTGTAAAAGTGATTTTTATAAAATTGACAAATATTTATAATGGTATAGTGTGTGGCAAAGAGAATTCTATAGAAAATGGAACAAAAGAAATAGAAAAAATATTACAGTAAAATTTCTAATTTTATCTTTTCTTCTCTGACACATATGTAAAAGTTTGAAAATATTTTATTATAAATTACTGTATTTGAAAGAGTTACTAAACAGAGTGATTTCCCTGCCTGTGAGAAGAAAAAAATAATATGCTGTGTTTGTGGAGATTATTATTTTTTTCTTATGTAAAGATTTTGCCTGAGAAGATATTTTTCTCTTCCTCAGTGGTATGTTAGCTTCCCAACTTCCCAGGAATCTCATCATTGCCATTCTCTTCCCTGCCTAGGTTTCCTACAAAAGCTCAAACTGAATTCCACATGAGTCTGTCAACCAAATCTACAGTTTGGCTTCAGTGGCTTCAGATAAAGTAAGACAATATATTCTATGGTGTGTTTCATGCTGCCAAATCCTTCCAGATGAGGAAGTTAAAAATCCATAACTAAAATGTTGAAATATATTTATCCTCCAAATTCTTGCTAACCATTCTTAAACTGTTTTCTCTTTTCATTATCCATAGAATTGTAAAGTGGTTAGAGGATACTCTTTTCAGAGATTTCCAGATGACTTTCCCATTATAATTTGGAACATAAAATAGTTGAATGAAGAGAGCATGTACTATTTCTACTTCATCATAGAACAATTATATGTGCAGCTTCTTAAATGAAGGAGGTGGCAGAAGAGATCACAACTTGCATCATTTGGGCAAATATGGATTAAAAATGAGATATATGAAAATTTGATTTCTATTTTATTATATGATTTTAAAGTGTTTCCAACTCATTATTATAAGAATTATTCATTTATTCCTTAATCTCAAAACAGACTACTGAATCTTAAAACAGACAGCTCTATTCTTTTGTTATGTTTTTCACTTACTGCATGACTGATTGATGTATTTCAGTTATTTTTCAGTAAGCATTATTCTTCTATGCTTAAATCTACATAATGATACACATATCTATTGTCTTCCCTCAAAATCATCATATACATATTTAAAAAGATAATCAAATAAGAAGGATATCATACCAAGAGTTCATTATCTGCTAATTTAATAATCTCCATATTTTAAACAAGGAGCCTTACTATTTCCAACCTCTTTGCAGATGATCTTGGGTGGGTTTAGTTTAAAAATTAAGAAACTTAGCTGACAAATGTTTTTAATATAAAAAGATTTTGCTCAATATAGACTAGCATGCATGCCTGTTTTATGTCTATAATACTGGATATAAAATTAAATAAGCAAACAAAAATTCTTGGATAAGATAAAATTTTCACGAGTCGTAGTATAATAATTAGAGACTTTCCTACCTGACGTGATTAGTACAATTGGTCAATAAACTGAATAGTCCTATTAAGCAGTAAAGTATGAAAATTCATATAAGAATATATTGTACTTTTATTTACATTTAAAATATATAAATTGGCATCCATCAACCACCTGTGGTATAAGGTTGGCACCTTATTTTGGAGTATAGAGTGCTTGATTAGGATTCAATTATTATTTTTCTCAGAAAAAGCCCATAACCAACCATAAAAGAAGTCTATGATTTCCAGTTGCAATGCCTTTAAAAAAAAAAAAAAAGAAGACTTAAGTAACTTACAAAACAAAGCAAATGCAGAATCCTTTTCGTTGTTGTTTTCAATATTTTAAATTTATATTCATTTATTAGAATTTTTTTAGCAAGTAACTTTTATCACATCTTTCCAAAGCATTTTTATACAAAAAGCTCATTTTTCCCTTATATTTCATTACTTTGTATGATCCAAATAAATGTAATTACAAGTTCAACTGTATAAACAGGTTTGGGTATAAATATAACTGAATCTTGGTAATCCTGAAAGTTAACTCATGACCACATGGGAGAATTCAGTGCCCTGTGGGCATTTGCAGTATGTTTTACAGAGGGACTTTATAATGCATGTTAGTTTGAGGGGGCCGATTAAAGGGAAGCCTGTAATAATCCTTTGAATATAGTGCTCAAATTATAAAACAATGCATTACTAGTTTCATGGATAGCAATTTTCTACAAGTCATTAACATTTAATGGAATCAGTGTTCCTCTTGGAATAATTTGAAAGTTTCATCAATTTAGTAAATATTTTCCACTATGTCAACAGTCCCAGAAATGTGATGTTGTTCAAAATTTAGAAATTCTAGAATGTCACAATGACTAGAATGCCTGGTACCCAAGTAAGCAGTTCCAGGAGGGCATGTTTGATTCTGCTAGGACCAAATGATTCAGGGTGTGTGTGTGTAGGGTGGGTTGAGTTAGTTCCTCAGCCTTATAGTTCAGTAATCAGGTGTTATATTTCAAATTTTTGCCTCAGATCCTACTTATACCTTTATACTGCAATGTTCTTGTGAATTATGTAAAACTTGATGAGTTCTCCAGGACTTGGAATGAGGGGTGGTGCTGCAGAGTGGGTTGTAACTTAGGTTGGGAATAATATTTCATGTGAGTGCTTGACACAAGAAAGAATAAAGTTGCCCTTGGAAATTAAACTATTTGTAAATAAATTTGTCCTAGGCTGTAGTAGTCATTGGATACAATGTAGTTATATTAGCAATAATAACCTAAAATTTATAGGCTCTTGTCCCAATTTTTTCCTGCTAATCCTCAAAACAATACTCTTGAAGTACATCCAGGATGACCAAGGTTTCTACACCTACTTGTGAAGAATTCTGTTCCGTCATCGCTGAAAATAATCAAAATCAACTATAATATCCTCTTGACTACCACTACTTCTAACAAGGAATTTCTGCTGTGCCATAGCCAACTGCCAGGTATACATGCCTGACATTTCCGAATGACAGTACCTCCCACCAGAGTTGCAAAGGGTGTGGGGAAATTTCTCCTTCCTACTATTATACTCTACTCAAGTAACCACCAATGTTACTTTTGCTCCGGTGTCTTACAAGAAGGTTTATAGTAACTGATTTTTCAGTTTTTACTTACAGCCTTCAGTGTCCATAGGATTAAAACATGAATCAACTCAGAGTTTGAACATGGAGACAATCCAAATGGCATACAGCATGTCATGCTGAGACTTGGCCCTGTATGAATGGACTGGGCTTAAAAACAAACATGAGTCACAGAGGCAAAAATTGGCACTTCCTTTCAAACCATCAGATTTTACATATTCTAGTCACATTAGTAATAATGTCCCCATTGTAAAACTAGATGCATCAGGCTCATTTATCCTGATGCCAATAAAAGCTCCCTTTAGCACTTGTGACTTCTTGTAAGATTATAACAAAATAAAATCTTTAAAATATTAAAAATAAGCCTCTCATATTTAGTTCTAACTATATGCTCGTAAAGCAATCCTTCAAGTGTATTTGATTTTATGTTGATCTGCTATAGCTGGCAGGGAAACTAGACTAAGAGGTCTAATTAATTATATTTTATATGGACACACTGTATATGCCAAAAATTCTGGGTACAAGCCCTGAGAAGCACTGGGCCAGACTCTACATTGTGCTAAATCTGTCAAAGTCCAACCTTAGTGGCTGCTTGGAAGTCAATCAGTGTTTCTTTGTCAATTTTAATGCATTGGCTTTGTTCATTTATTTCATTTAAATATTTCTATTAGAAGGCTCAACTTGTGAGTTTCATACATGTATACCTGCCCTGTTAGAAAGGGATAAATCCCTTTGTCCATTTATCTATTAATGTTGCTGTTAAAGATCCTCAATATTAGGTCTGGGTGGGACAGAGACTCTGCTAATTGTTATTTGCCTTTGAAAACTTTACTAATAACTGTAAAAATAACTTAAAAGCTTTACTAATAACTAATAACTGCTCCCTCTTTGAAAAATCCTGG
The DNA here is from genome assembly GCA_029593785.1 of Cabassous unicinctus. Lineage (NCBI taxonomy): Eukaryota > Metazoa > Chordata > Mammalia > Cingulata > Chlamyphoridae > Cabassous > Cabassous unicinctus. The sequence continues at coordinate 14,692 of JAQZBX010022325.1, forward strand.
TAACAATCTGGAGACTCTTCACTTGTGATTCTAGGTCATGCTGCTATATTCTGCACTTGGACTCAGATGCAAGCAACACACAGATCTGCCACTGTGGCCTTACAGTGAAGCTTTCTGAACTATTGATTCCTGAAAACTCTGGCTTCTCTTCTCTTACTTGGCTAATTTCATCTTCTCAGCAATGACCTAATTTCCATAAAAATAATTGCATGAGTTTTAATTATGTGAATAAATTCAAGATGCTGAATATAAAAATAAAATTATATTGAAAATATTTGGTCTTGATTTTAGCCTATACACAGACTAAAAATATTGCATGTCTGATGGCTAAAAGATAAATTGCTATATTTGAATTTAGGACACTTAGGTTCCAACATTGATTGATATAAGTGAACTGTTTGATTTTAGAAAATTACTTTAACTCTCTACAGTGCAAATCATTTCATCTGTAGCCGGATAGGGTTAGATCAGTATTTTTCAAGTCAAATTGTATTTCACTAAGGTAAATGGCATTTAAATTTTGTACCAGAGACTCTAGAAGAGAAGTAGAAAAGAAATGGAGAGTAAAACACGTGCTTCAGTTGGTTCACAGACACTGAGTAATGAAAGATTGGATCACATGGTCTGTTGAGTTTTATAAGTGTAGATTTGAATTCCCTGACACTACAGACCCATTAATTAGCCTATCGTGCATGATAAACCATATGGAGGTTTATTGATTTATCAACATTTTCTCATCTTGTCTTCTTTTAAACAAAAGAAATGCCTTTGATAAAAAGCTTTTAAAAGCACTACTCATTAAATTTTTAGGTGCACAACAAAACAAAGTTCACATCTTTCAAGCTCATGACCTACTTTTAAGCAATGTGCCTTAGATAAATGAGTTAATAACATGTTATTTGTATCATATTTCAGTACCTTTGTCAATCACCATTTTGTTTTCAGGTTGTTAAATGAACCAAAAATTTAACACATTTTTAAAAAATTTAATTATGGTATATCAACATTTCCACAAGATACCATGGTGCAGAAATACCAGTGATTCTAAGAGATGAGACTGAAACAAAGACATAGAATTACACAGTCAATGCAAGATCTATAACAATTTTAGCATCCCCAATTCTTCATGATGTACTCATAATAAAAATGTCACAACATTTCTATTAGTCTCTCTTTGTTTTATTTCTGTTGTTTATTAGGTTGGACTATTAAAATCTTAGCATATTTATGCTACTTGAGCTTGCAGAAATAATCTTAAATCCATGGGTGCTAATTTATTATTTCTTTAATTCACTGAACTTTTCCCATCTTTTCCACCTTTATCAAAAAGATGTGATTTTATAAGTGATATAAGCTGTTGTTTTGATCTCAAAAGAATATATTTTGACCAATTGCAATTGAAATTCAAATGGCTTACTTTACTGTATATGCGGTTCATTCTCAAATAGACACCCAGAGAACCACATCCCCGAGGGATCACAGTATCATCAGGGAGCTTAGTTGATTGGGGTTTTGCTAATTGACTGTCGTGGAGATTCTGATTCTTGAATGGATAGCTTTGAGTGCCTCTGTTGCATAGACTATTCCTATTAACATTGCCAGTGTAGGTTACTGGAGCATAGCATTACTCACTAAAAGAATGGGAAAGTGTACACAGACAGGTCAAAATAAATCTGTCTACACTGCTAGAGGAAATAATGAAATGTATATAGATTTTTAGCACTGAGAGAAGCTCTAAAGATCAACAACTAGTTCATTTTACAGTCGAGGAAATTCAAATCCAGTGGCTTTTAGTCAGACAGCTAAGTAGTGACAGCATCAAGATGAAAACTGTTTCCTGATTCCTACTCTATTGCTTTTACCACCTCACCTGCTACACGTTCTACTGACAGAGGATAAGAATTTAAGTCTTGCTGTGTGAAGCAGCACCTTACAATGAACTACGAATATTTCTTTTTATTTTTTAAAAATATATGCATACATATCATTAAAGCAAAACAAAGTTTTGTATATTGTTTACAAACTAAAGCACATGGAAAGACTGGGGAAAGTCTTTTCTAATTATTTAGGCTGTGAGTTGTAAATAAAATCCATTTTTGCCACTTCAAGAATACATAATTGCCTAGGAATCTAGCCAAATGCATTTCATTGAAACAAACACAATAGCTTAACTGTGGGGTGAGTCTCTTTCTCTCTCCCATGGCATTCTGCTCCTTGTGAAATCTCAAGACGTGCTGAAATAGTGAATACAATGGCATTTTCCTCTGTGTCACACTGAACTCTTTTTTGTTACTGCCTCCCCAGCTTCAAGCTTTCTCCCTACATCCTATCCTCACATCCACCAGCAAACACTGAAGGCAAAGCACAGGCTGGTGAATATAGCAACACTCCTTTTTGCCTTGCTGAAAACTGTTGAAATTGTGAAGGTTGAGTAGATGTTTTCCCTGGCCTGTTAGCTCTGAGGAAGCGTTATTCTCAGAAAATTCACAATGGCTCTTTGGCACTCTCTGTTCTCCACCATTTTAAGACATTTTGCATTTTCTGTTCATTCTTTGATTGAAGTCTCATTTATGTTCTAATTTAGTTAGCCCAAAATCATTTTTGACTCAAAATTTGAAACAAATCTATTTGAAAATGGCTTTCCCCACAAATATTTTTTCCTGATTACCTAGTAAAAATGTCTGTTAAATGAAAAATAGGCGGCAAGGTTGTCATAATTTTCTGAACCAAAGCATATCATAAGTAAGAAACTTACTTTCCCAGGTATTTTTATTCTTAGTAGACCACATCAACTATTGATTAGGTCTGTGGGGAAATCGCACATATGTGAATATCTAAATTTTGTTCCCTCTTAGTTACTCTCTTGTCTTCCTTCCCTGAACCTTTTTGCATTTGTTCCATCATCTGTTATTGATACCCAGAAGATTAAATGCCAATATTCCTATATTTGAAAGGTAATTTATCATAATATCTCCTCTTATATTTCATCCATGAAATTGTTTTCTTCTCTTTTGCCATTGTATGCCATTCTCTCTGTCTCGTCCCTCCTCTCTCCCCTTTTACCCTTATTTCATATCTCCTTTCCCTTTTACTTCTTCTTTTATTTACCCATGTTTATGAATTCTTTTTCCTAAAAACTTACAAGATTTTTATTCATGCAAATGGAAATGGGAAAAATTTAAACTGGGAGTGGAAAAATTTTATAAGCCCATCATAATTATACCAAAAGATGAATTTAGCAACAATGATAAGAGAGGAAAAATGTTTATAATAAAAACTAAAGCTGAACTCTAAAAATTGGGAAAATTTTGGTTTTAATAAGATTCCAGTTTTTTAAAATATTGCAAATGGCATTTCTAGCTAAATGAAACATGTTCTCAGTTACCACTTCAATAGTCGGTTTTCTTAGAACAAGGGGTACTAAAACCCTGGCATCGTATGTGCAAATCTATAATACATCAAATTAAAATGAAAAATAGAGTATGAATATCCTTCTGATCATACATAGATGTCTAATTTATTTGCTATAAGATGGTAAGTATGATGTAATCAATTGTAAGGAATTTGTAATAAAAAAAAGAGAGAGATGTGCATGCATAAGTACACAAAGTCAGAGAAGAGTCCCAGGAGCTTATCCTCAGGAAGTTAAAAGAATTCTATTTTCTATTCATTCACTGCATGATTTATTATAACCGTTCTATAGAGCAGCACCCAGCAGAGAAGCTATAGTTAAACTTGGCTTCTTGTTTCCTTCATAAATCCCCCATCTTCAATGATTTATAACTTGGCTGTTTTTATTTGCTATTTCCTGAAACTTGGCATAGAGGTATTTATATTCAGCCATTATTTCCCAAATTAAATTTAAATCAGTTCAGTCTTTCAATTCTTCCCTCCCTCCCTTCCTTCCTTCCTTCTTTCCCTCCTTTCTCTCTTTCTCTCTTCTTTCTTTTTTTTCATCAACTAGAAAAGCAAAAATAATGTCACTTGAAATATCACAAATTCTATGTTTCTTAAATAGGGCAACTGTCAAAAGGAAGCAGATAATTATCATGTGAGTGTCATTTTTAAAATCCCTGCTGAACAAATGAGTATGTGGAGGATTCTAGGGCAATTCAGTCTCTTAAAAACCAGCTTTTTATTTCAGTCAATGGAGGATAGTTCTAATATAATTTGCAGCATTTCAACCATAATTATAATTCAAGACACCAGAAACTACGAAACAAACATAATATTCTCTCTCTCTAAAAATCTTGAACAAATTGTGACTTGCTCAAAGATCCAAAAACATTGCAAATATCTCAAAAAGTCCTAAATTGAATCTACTATTGTTAAGTTTTATTTTGAAAATCATTTTTCCCCTTTCTAAGAAATATATTTTACTTTTAAGATCATGTATAAAACAGATATGAATGCAAATCTTACTTTCAGTAATACATAAGTTTTCCTTTTTATTAAAGCTCTGCATAAACTCATCAAGTCATAAATATACTCATAGAAATTAGTTTTTATTTAGATAGATACACATTATATTAAATATTCAATTAGACATTTATTTTAAAGTTTGGAAAGTATATGTAGCATGCCTTCATATAGAAATATTTGTAGTTATGTAGTGTTTTGGAAGACATGAATTTCCTACTTTCTCTGCAACCATCTTCATTTGCTCTGTGCCTTCTTTTATTTCTGTTTTAATCGTGTACTATATTCTGTTTGATTATTGATCCAATCAATTTTCTTTAGCAAACTCTTACTCTCTTCTGATTTCACCTAACAAATATGTGCTGACATCATGTGAATTTATGGCCCTGGCCCAAGCCTCCCCTTTGCACTCCATACCACTGTATGACATGGCTTAATGTACACCTTTACCTGAATGCCCCATAGCACCCAAAACTCAACTGGACTAGGAACAAATCCTTTGTCTTTTCCTCCAAAATCTTATTTCTCCTCTAGTCTTAGTTTAGGTGAAGGTCAAAAACATGTTCCCCTGTTCCTCAAGTCATTCATTTTGAGCCTTTCTTTCTGGAAACATCATTAGACTCTGTATTAGTCTGCCAGAAGGGTGCTGATGCAAAGTACCAAAATCTGTTGGATTTTATAATGGGTATTTTTTGGGCATAGCAGCATACAGTTACAAAGCCCTAAAGAATCCAACTCAAGGTTACTTGCTTACCAAATTCTGTTGCCATGTATATTAGTCAGCCTAGGGGTGCTGATACAAAATACCAGAAATCTGTTGGCTTTTATAAAGGGTATTTATTTGGGGTAGAAGCTTACAGTTACCAGGCCATAAAGCATAAGTTACTTCCCTCACCAAAGTCTGTTGCCACTTGTTGGAGCAAGATGGCTGCCAACGTCAGCAAGGGTTCAGGCTTCCCTCTTCCTCTTAAGGCTCTGTGGTCCCAGCTTATTCCAGTATCAGCTGTAGGCTAGGATAAGTCTTATCTCTTTTCCAGGGCTCATTTCTTTCTGTGCTCAGTTGCTCTGTTCTCTCCACAAGTTCAGCTGTAGACTATCAGGCTCTCTCTCTTCCCTGGGCCTCTTCTATATCTATGGAGCCATCTCTATTTCTCCGTGTTCTTCTCCTGTGTGTTTACTTCCCAGGGCTCCAGCATTTAAAACTCCAAATTAAATACTCCTCTGCCGTTCAGTTTTCTCTGAGTTCCCGTCCATCAAGGGGATGGGTACCCAGTGTACTACTGATGTGCCCAATCAAAGGCTTAATCATAATTTAATCAAGTAAAAGTGAAACCTCTGAATCATTACAATCGAATATGCCCAGAGAAATAGACCAGTTCACAAATGTAATCCAGTGCCTATTTTTGGAATTCATAAACAATATCAAACAGCTACACTCCACCCTCTGAATTCCAAAAAGACTGTACAATATTCAAAAAACCTTAAATTAGTAACAATGCAAGTACAAAATCATATTATAAATGGTTTTATTGATTAATTAGTAACAATATTTACTTTATGTGCTCATTAAAACCAACACTTTTGTAAAAGTTCAATTTTTACTTTTAGTTTTGGATGTGGCTCTGGTGATCAATTAATGATATAAGTTAATTAATTGAATAGAAATTTGTCAAATTAAGTATTTGGTCACAAAGAATTTCACATATTTTTTTCTAAATGTTTTATAGATTCAGATTTACATTTAGGTCTATGATCTATTTTGAGTTAATTTTTCATATGATGTAATAAGTTGTCAGATATAATCAAAGTTCTCTTATTTGCAAGGTATATATAATTGTTGCAATACAATTTCTTAAAAAGACTGTCCTTTCTCTACTGAATTGACTTTGTTCCTTTATAAAAACCAGTAGTCCACCTATGTATAGATTTTTATCTGGACTTTCTACTCTATTCCTTTGATGTTCTGATCTATAGTCAAGCCAATACTACAGAATCTTGATTACTGCATATTTATTAATAGTCTAAAATCAGGTACTATTAACACTCCAACATCATCTTTTTCACTGTTGTTTTGGCTGATCTATGTCCTTTGCATTTCCATATGGGTATCAGAATCAGCTTGTCAATTTCTACAAAAATGTCTGTCAAAAAGTTAATTGGGAATCTTTAATAAATAGATTTTTGTGGAGAGTTGACATATAGCAATATTGTCCTCTGATCCATGAACATTTTATATCTCTGCATATTTTAAGTTTTTAATTCCTTGCAGCACCAATTTTTTGGTTTTCAGTGTACAGATTTTTAAAATATTGTCAGATTTTTGCTTATTTCACATTGTTTAGTGCTACTGTAAATTGTATTGGTTTTTCAATGTTAATTTTGGATATATTTTGTATATTGATCATTTATCCTTCAAGCTTGTAAAACTCACTTAGTTCTAATATCTATTTTGTAGATTCCACGGATTTTACATAGATCATGTTGTCTGCAAATAAAGATTGATCTTCTCAAGTACCTTTTCTGAATCTGAATGAATTTTATCTCTTCTTCTTTACTTATTGTATGGGTAGGTCCCTTAATATAATGTTGAATAGATGTGATTAGAGTATACATCCTTATCTTTTTCTAATCTTAGGGCACAATCCATTGACAATTGTGATATTAACTATAGGGGTTTTTAAATGTTCTTTCTCAGGTTGAAGAAGTTTCCTTCTCTTTCAAATCAATGGCAATTTTTATTAGGGATAGGTATTGGATTTATTCAAATGATACTTTTTTATCAATAGAGATGATTATAAATTTATTATTTTTAGTTGGGTGATATGGTTAGCTACATTGATTGGTTTTTAAAATGTTTAACCAACCTTGAATTCCTGGGATAAATCTCCCTTGGTCATGATGCATCTCTTTAGATATGGTTGATGTCAGCTAAACTTTTGTTCAAAACTTTTGCATCTTTGTTTATGAGGAATATTTATCCGTGGATTGACTTTTTTGGAATGTCTTTACTTTTAGTATTCCTTCCTATGTAACTTAATGGAAAAGTTGGCATAAATTTGAAATATTATATTTTTAAAAGTTTGATATAATTCACTAATTCACCTAAGCATGGAATTTTCTTTGAGTGAAATAGTTAAATTGAAATTAAATTACTTTAATAGGTATGTGGCTATTCCCATTATCTATTCCTTCTTGAGTGAGTGTTGTTTGTTTTCTATGTCAAATATTTCCATTTTGATCTATATATTTTTTTCTTCCTTATTTTCAAAAAAAGTATGTAAGTGCTATAAATTTCACTGTAAGTACTGCTTTAGCAGGGTCCCACAGATTTTGCTATGTCATATTTTCACTTTTGCCCAGTTCAAAATGCTTTCTTATTGTACTTCTGAGTTTCTTTTTTTCTACCATAGGTTATTTAGAATATTGATAGCTACTTTGTTTGCAAATATTTGGTGATTATCTAGAGATACTTGTTTTATTGAATTATAACTTAATTCTATTGTTGTTAGAGAACATAGCTTGTACAACTTGAATCTTTTTAAAATATTGAGTCGTATTTTATGTCCCAAAATATATCCTATTATACGAAGTCTTGAATATGCACTTGAAATAACTGTATATTCTGTTGTAGTTGGGTGGAATGTTCTACATATGTCAATTAAGTCAAACTGGTTGATAGTGTTTTTCAAGTCATCTCTATCAAACACTGACTTTTGCCTACTCCTTCATTAATTATTGAGGGACAGGCATTAACTATATTCAGACAATAATTTTGGATTTTTCTTTTATATATTTGTTATTTTTATTTATTCTAATTAATTATTTATTTATTTTTAAATAAGCTTATACTAGTCAGCCAAAGGGGTGCTGATGCAAAATATCAGAAATCTGTTGGCTTTTATAAAGGTATTTATTTGGGGTAGAAGCTTACAATTACCAGGCAGTTAAGTGTTAGTTACTTCCATCACCAAAGTCTGTTGTCACATGTTGGAGCAAGATGTCTTCCGACATCTGCAAGGATTCAGGCTTCCTCTTCCTCTTAAAGCTCCATGATCCCTGCTTCTTCCAATATCAGCTGTAGGCTAGGATAAGTCTCATCTCTCTTCTGGGGCTCATTTCTCCCCGGGCTCAGCTGCACTGCTTTCTCCACAAGGCCAGCTGTAAACTATCAGGCAAACAGCTCATCTCTCTTCCCGGGGCCTCTGGTGTATCTAATGGAGCTTTCTCTCTTTCCTCATGTATCTGCTGCTCTGTGTATTCACTTCCCAGGGCATCAAAACTTAACTGTCTGCTCTGCCTTGTGGTTTTCTCTGTGAGTCCTTACCCACCACGTCTTACTGACGTGGCCCATTCAAAACTTAATCATTATTTAATTACCAAGTAATAGTGAAAACTCTGAATCGAACACAATCTAATATACCCAGAGGAACAGACCAATTTACAAATATAATCCAATATCTATTTTTGGAATACATAAACAATATCAAACTGCTACAAAGCTTTAGATTACATAAATGTTACATCAGAAATATAGGGGATTCCCATATACCTCATGCCCTTAGACACTTTTGCCCATTAACAACATCTTTCCTAAGTGTGGTACATTTGTTACGATTAATGAACACATATTGAAGTATTGCTACTAATCATGATCTATAGTTTACATTATGGTTTATACTTTGCACCACACAACTTTACAGGTTTTGCCAAAATGTATAATGACTTATATCCATCATTGCCATGTCATGCAGAACAATTACATTGTCCAAAATATGTCCCCTATTACACCTATTCTTCCCCTTCAGAGGTTCTCATCTGAGAACCTCTGGTGACCACTGCCTTTATATCAGTGTTACAAGTTCTTCCATTACTAGAATAATAATAAATCTACTTTAGTCCATAGTTTGTTCATTCCTCAGTATTGAGGATTTTGGGATGGTAATGGCCACTCTACTTCTGATCGAAATATGGCTTAGATCCCATGGGGCAGGTGAGTAGAACTGTCTTGCTTGCAGTTGTAGATCCTCTCTGTTTATTGGGATGGGTGTTGTCCATCATCATCCTTTAGTTATTTGTCCTGGGTGAGTCCAATGATTTGGAGGGAAGGTGTTGGCTGCAATTCAGAGCTCAACAGGCATATGATCAGCCAGAAAATTTAAGTCTCTCACACACATATTTTACAGGTATAGTGCTAATTATAATTTCAAATAAAAGGGGCATAAGAACAATGTATAGGAAAATTATAAATGAGTCCAACTCCAATATATTGGGGGATAGGTTATCATATATTCCAATGTAAGGCCCACTGACAGGGTGCCAGATTCCTGGGGTTGTCCACTCTGCCTATAATGTCCAGATGTCTCTAGAGCCTTCAAGAGCCCCCCTGCTTAAGCCACTCTTTACTGCAGCAGGCAGTGAGATCCTTCTATGAAGTTCAGAAGGGTAACCTCTGGAATGACCTCCTGATTCACTTTGAAATCTCTTAGCCATAAAAATTCATTTGTATTTAATATTTCCCCCTTTTGGTCAAGATCTTTTTCCAAATACACTGCTAGTTGGCACATGGTAATAAATCCTTGATGCCAGGGAGGCTTATTCCTGGTTGTCCTGTCCCACACTAGGGAGAAGGTAGTGAGTTAATATGCTGAGCTGGGCTTAGAGAGAGTCCACATTAGAGCAACGAAGCATCTTTCAGGAGGTAAGTCTTAGGCATATATAATATAAGGCTGGGTTTCAATTTCACAAGAACAAGGTTCATAAGTACAAGGAGAAATATCAAGGTCCTGGCATATTGGTATGTCTTTCTTTGTTAGGCACTTTCCATGTACTTGAGGAATTCTTGCCACTCTAATAGAGAATGTAGCAGGAATCCCCAGGATGGGAATTTAATAGTCTTTCACTTATTTTGTGGGTCTCCACCTATTCAGACAATACCCCATGACGACTTGAACACATTCATATTCCATAGAGGCATGCCCCAGGTGCACAGAACCCACCACACCAACACCCTGCACCAGTGATCCTCCTTGCCACGATTGTGGCTCTTCTGCAATCTAAAACCTCCCCAAATAAAGCCAGTAAATAAATAAATAAACAATAATAATACAAAATAAAAATTAAATATATATGTATAAATTTTAAAAAAATTTTGAATTATGTCTTTCATTCCTGTAAGATCTGTTATCTTTTATGTACAGTGACAATTTTTTCTGTATGTTCCCCAGTGTCTTATTATTTTTCACTTTATTTTCAAAGAAAATAAAGGTAAAAATAGGTAACAGAAATGTCACATAGAAAATATAAAGAAGTCCCATATACACCACCCCCTTCCCTTCTCACATTTTTCCCTATCAATAATAACTTACATGAGTATGGTAAATTTGTTACAATTGATGAACTAATATTGAAATTTTGCCATTAACCATGGTCAATGGCTTCACCTTCTGTACCGTACACTTCTATAAGTTCTAGCAGAATGCATAATGGCCTGTATCCACCTTTGCAAGTTTATACATAACAATTCCATTCCTCTAAAATTACCCCATGCCCCATGCTCCATCCTTTCTTTCCCTTCCCCTCCCCTCAGAACCCATGATTGCCACTAGGTTGCAATTTATGAAGAATAAGTTTTATAGTTAAATGCATTAATATTGAAGGCTTATCATATTCGTCTGTCTTCTTTTATTAGGCACTGCCTATGTACTTGAGAGAGCCTTGCCCTTTTATTTGACAACCTAGCAGGACTGCCCAGATTGGGAGTTTAATATTTTGTTGTTTATTGGGTGGGTCTCCACACACTGAGATAATACCCTATGACAAGATGAACACTTTCATACTCCATAGAAGCATGCCACAGGTGTGGCCTTTCCCAAATATCCCACCATCACTGATTCCTTGCCCAAATAACCCTCCCTTGCCATATTTGCTTAAAGAACATTTCCACCACTGTAGTTTTAACCATAGACCTACAAGTCCCCAGATGTCACCTGTTCTTTCCTTTAGCCCTTCCCCAATTTCCATGGATAGCCCAACCCAACACTCCTCCATCCTCACCCTCACATTCCAGCTTCATCGACCCCACTCATATTCCTGCACCATCACCCCCATCTACTGCCAAACTAACCCCTTCCACCTTATTGTATGACTTGCCCATATTGAGCATCAGCTAACTACACTCTATTCCTTTTCTCTCTCCTGATAACCTATCTTCCAGACTCTAGCTCTGTGAGTCTGCTAATTTGCTTAGGTCATATCAGTGAAGTCATGTAATATTTGTCCTTCAGTGACTGACTTACTTCATTCAAGTAATCTTGGTTAAATTAAAGATTCATACATGTTGTTCCATGTACTAATACCACCTTCCTTCTTACAGTTGAGTAATACTCCATTGTATGTATATACCAAAATTTGCTTATCCATTCATATGTTGATGAGACTTGAGTTGCTTCCAACTTTTGGCAATAGTGAATAATGCTGCTATGAACATTGGTGTACATATATCTGTTTGCTTCCCTGCTTTCAATTCTTCTGGGTCTATACCCAGCTGTGGGATTGCTGGATCATATGGCAGTTCTATATTTAACATCCTGAGGAACTGCCAAACTGTCCTCCACAATGGTTATACCATTCTACATTCCCATGAGCAATGGGTGAGTGTACTCTGCCCTCCACATCCTCTCCAACACTTATAGTTCTCTATTTTCCTAATAGCCTCCAATCTAGTAGGTGTAAGATTGTATCTCATTGTAGTTTTGAGTTGCATTTCCCTAATGGCTTGTGATGATGAGCATCTTTTCATGTGATTTTTAGCCAATTGTATTTCCTCTTTTGAGAAATGTCTCTTCAAATCTCTTTGCCTACTTTTTAAGTGAGTTGTTTATCTTTTCATTTTAGAGATGTAGGATGCTTTTATATATGGATATTAGGCCCTTATCAGCTAAGTGTTTCCCAAATGTTTTCTCCCATTGAGTAGAAATCAGCAGACTACCTTTTCACTCTCTTGACAAATTCCTTTGAAGCACAAATGTTTTTAATTTTGAGGAGATCCCATTTATTTTTCCTTTCATTGCTTGTTCTTTTGATGTAAAGTTTATGTAACCATTTCCTATTACAAGATCTCTTAGATGCTTCCCTACATTGTCATCAATGACTTTTATGGTCTTGACTCTTATATTTAGATCTTTAATCCATCTTGAGTTAATTTTGGTATAAAGTGTGAAATGGTGATCCTCTCATTGTTTTGATATCCAATTCTCCCAGCACCGTTTGTTGAAGACGAAATTCTGTCCGAGTGGTGTGGGATTGATGGCCTTGTCAAATATCAGTTTATCATATATGTGAGGATCTATATCAGAAATCTCAATTCAGTTCCATTGGTCAGTATGTCTATCCTTGTGCAAATACCTGCAGTTTTGACCACTGTAGCTTTGTTGTATGTTTTAAAGTCAAGTAGTATGATTCTTCCAATTTCATTTTTCTTTTCCAATATGTTTTTGTATATTTGGGACCCTTTGCCCTTTCCAAATAAATTTCATAATTAGCTTTTCCAATTCAATATAAAATGCTGTTGTAAGTTTTATTGGGAGTATATTAAATCTGCAAATCAATTTGGGTAGGACAAACATCTTAATGATGTTTAGATTTTCAATCCATGACCATAGAATATTCTTCCATTAATTTAGGTTGTTTTTTATTTCCTTTAACAGTGCTGTGTAGTTTTCTGTGTGCAAGTCTTTACATCTTTAGTTTATTCCTATGTATTTGATTCTTTTCCTTGCCATTGTAAATGGATTTTTTTTCTTGATTTCCTGCTTACTTTGCTCATTATTGCTGTACAAAAATGCTACTGATTTTTGGGTGTTGCTCTTATATCCTGCTACTTTATTGAACTTGTTTATCAGTTCTAGAAGGTTTACTGTAGATTTTACAGGGCTTACTACTTGTAGGATTGTGTCATCTGCAATAGCGATATTTTTATGACTTCTTTTCCAATTTGGGTGCCTTTTATATCTTTTACTTGCCTAAGTGCTTGAGCAAGTACTTCTAACACAATATTAAATAAGAGGAGTGACAGTGGGCATCCTTCTCTTCTTGCAGATTTTAGGTGTAAATCCTTTAACATTTCACCATTGAATATGATGTTAGCTGTTGGTTTTTCATATACACCCTTTATCATGTTGAGGAAGTTTCCATCTATTCCTATCTTTTGAAGAGTTTTTTTTTTTTTATCAAGAAAGGATGATGGATTTTGTCCAATGGTTTTTCTGCATCAATAGAGATGATCATGTGATTTATTTTTCTTTTGATCTATTAATGTGATGTATTACATTGATTTTCTTTTGTTGAACCATCTTTGCATACCAGGGATGAAACCCATTTGATCATGGTGTATAATTCATTTGACATGCTGTTGAATATGATTAGCAGGTATTTTGTTAAGGATATTAGCATCTGGGTTCATTAGAGAGATTTGTCTGTAGTTTTCTTGTGGCGCCTTCATGTAACTTTAGTATTATATTGATGTTGGCATCACAGAATGAGTTAGGCAATGTTCCCTCCACTTCTATTTTTTGGAAGAGTTTAGCAGGATTGGTGTTAATTCTTTCCAGATTTATTGATAGAATTCACCTGTGAAACCAGCTGGTCCTGGGCTTTTCTTAGTTGGGAGGTTTTTGATGACAAATTCAATATTGTTAATTTTGAAAGATCTGTTGAATTCATCTGTATCTTCTTTTGTCAATGCAGATTGCTTGTGTGTTTCTCAAAATTTGTCCATTTTATCTAAGTTATCCATCTTGTTGGCATATAATTTTTCAAAGTATGTTCTTATGATAGTCTTTATTTCTGTGGGATTAGTGGTGATATCTCCTCCCTTATTTTTTATTTTATGTATTTGCATCCTCTCTGTTTTTTTCTTCATTAGTCTAGTTAAGTGTTTGTTATTTTTATTAATCTTATCAAAGAACCAGCTTTTGGTTTTGTTATTTTTTTCTAGTTTTTTTTTAATTCTATTTTATTATTCTCAATTTCATGTAGCTTTGCTCTAACTTTTGTGATTTCTTTCTGCTTGCTTTGGGATTAGTCTGTTGTTCTTTTTCTACTTACTTCAGGTGTGCAGTTTTGTCTTTCTTCTTATTTAATATAGGCATTTATGGCTATAAATTTCTCTTTTGACATACTGTGTTCTCATTTTCATTCATTTCAAGGCTGTTACTGATTTATTTTCCAATTTCATCCTTGACCCACTGATTGTCTAAGATTGTGTTATTTAGCTGCCATATCTTTTTGTCTCTTAATTGTCTATTAATAAGGGGTTCTCTGTCCCTTATTAATTTCCAGACTCATTCCATTTTGGTCAGTGAAATTAATTTGTAAAATTTCAATCTTTCTGACTTCATTGAGAGTTGTTTTGTAACCTATTATGTGGTCTGTCCTGGAGAATGATCCTTGTGGGCTCAAGAAGAATGCATATCATGCTGTATTTATATGTAAAGTTCTGTATATATCTAATAGTTCTAAAGCCTCTAACATATTATTCAAGGTTTCTGTTTCTTTACTGACCTTCTGTCAAGATGTTATGTCTAATGGTGATAATGTTGTATTAAACTCCACCACTATAATTGTAAAGACATCTATTTCTCCACTTAGTATTTCCAATGTTAACTTCATGTATTTTGGGACACCCTGGTTAGGTGCATAAATGTTTATGATTGTTCTTTATTCTTGATGGATTGTCCATTTTATTAATATATAGTGTTCTTCTTTGTCTCTTACAAAAGTTTTGCCTTTAAAGTCTAATTTGCCGGATATTAGTATAGCTACTCCAGCCCATTTTTGGTTATTGTTTGCATGTAAAATTGTTTTCCAACCATTCACTTGTAACTTCTTAATGCATCCCTGGGTCTAAGGTTAGTTTCTTGTAGACAGCAGATAGCTGGGTCATATTTCCTTATCCATTCTACTACTCTGTTCCTTTTGATTGGAGAGTTGAAATCATTAACATTCAATGTTAATAATATCAAGAAAGTACTTTCATTAGCCATTTTTCTTTATGTTTATATATGTCATATTTTGTTTTTATTTCTCTTTTTTTGCTATTCTTGCGAATAATCTTCCTTTTCACACACTCCTCCAGCCTTCTCTCTCCTCTTTTCCCCTTCTACCTGTAGAACTTCCTTTAGTATTTCCTGAAGGGCAGGTTTCTTGTTGACAAACTTTCTTAATGCCTGTTTCTCTGTGAAAATTTTGATCTCTCCCTCATTTTTTAATGCCATCTTCACTGGATACAGAATTCTTGTTTGGCAGTTTTGTTTTTTTTTCTTTTAGCATCTTGCTATGTCATACCAATACCTTCTAGCCTCCATGGTTTCAGATGAGAAATCAGCACTTAATCTTGTTAAGCTTCCCTTGTACGTGATGGATCTCTTTTCTCTTGCTGATTTCAGTATTCTCTTATACTCTAGAGCATCTGACAATTTGATAAGTATATGTCTCAGGATAGGCCTGTTAGCATTTATACTTTGGAGTACACTGCACTTCCTGGACATGTACACTCATGTCCCTCAAAAGAGTTGGGAAATTTACAGCCATTATTTCCTCCAACACTTCTTCTGCCCCCTTACCTGTTTCTTCTCCCTCAGGATGCTTATATTCCATATATTTGTGCATTTCTGTTGTCATTCAATTCCTTGAATCCTACTAAACTTTTTCTATCTTTTTTATCTATCTTCTACTGTCTGTCTGATTTCAGATGTACTAATTTCAATGTCACAAATTATTTCTTCTGCCTCTTCAAATATGCTTTTATGTGCTTCCAGCATATTTTTGATTGCTTGCATTGTGCCATTCATCACCATCAGATCTGTTATCTTTGTATGTGTGTTTACAATTTCTTCAGTATGTCCCTTCAGTGTCTTCTTAATATCCTTTATCTCTTCTTTCACTTCGTTAAGTTGGTTCATGATATTTATTTGGATATCTTTCATTAGCTGTTCCACATTCTGCATCTCCTCCTGTTCTTTAGTTTGTTCATTAGACTGGGCACTGTCTTCCTTTTTCTTAGTATGGCTTGTAATTTTTTGCTGGTGTCTGGGCATCTGTTTACCTTGATGGGCTTATTTAGATGGTTAGCTTCTCTTCTTATTCTAAGGTTTTATTTTGTTTCATTTTGTGTTGTCTCCTCTTTGACACTTGGTTCCACTTATTCTATATCGCTGTACTTGTCCATGTTCCCTTGAATAAATATTAAGACAATAGAAAAAGAGAGAAAAAGAATAACAGTAATAATAAAAAAGATAGAAAAGGAACCATAAAAGAACTAGGAAAATAAATAAGTAATAAGAGTGAAAAAAAACATTAAAAATACAAAGGAATAAGAATAAAAACATGGAATTAAAAAAAGAAAAAACAAAAAACAAAAAAGTAGAATAAAATAAAAGACCAGAAAGATGAGATCACAAGAAGAAGAAGGAGGAGGAGGAGGAGAAGAAGGAGAAGAAAGGCCAATCAATAGAAAGTGGAATGAAAGAAAAGCAACA